>CM050513.1:33842-75993 GCA_027563665.1 Antrozous pallidus | reverse complement strand
GCTAAGGTTGGGGTTAGGGTTCGGGTTAGGGTCAGGGCTAGGGCTAGGGCTTTGGCTAGGGCTAGGTTTAGGGTTAGTGTTAGGGTTAGAGTTAGGTTTAGGGTAAGTACATGGTGTATGGCTAGTGCGAGTGGTAGGGATAATTTTAGGGCTAGCATTAGAGTTTGGATTAGGGCCAGGGCTGAGCTAGGGCTATGTTTAGCTTAAGGTTTATAGTTAGGGCAAGGGCTTGGTCTAGGGCTAGGTCTACGGGTAGGTCTCGGCTATAGCTATGGCCAAGGTTAGGGTTAGAGTTAGGGGTAGGGCTAGGTCTAGGGTTAGGACTGGTCCTAGGGCTAGGGCTAGCGTTAGTGTTGGTATTAGTGTTAGGGCCATTGTTACAGCTATGGTTAGTGTTAGGTTTATGGCCTGGATTAGGGTTAGGTTTAGGGTTTGGAGGTACAGGGAAACCTCATATGGGTTAGGGTTAGGTTTAGGGTTGGATTACTTTTAGGGTTAGATGTAGAGTTAGGATTAAGGTTAGGATTAGAGTTAGGGTTAGTGTTAGGGTTAGGTCCAAAAAAGGTTTTTAGTTAGGGCAAGGGCTAGTTCTAGGGCTAGGTCTAGGGCTAGGTCTAGGCCTATGACTAGGGCTAGGTTTCGCAATAGGTTTAGAGTTAGAGTAGGGTCAGGGCAAGGTCTAGGACTATGACTATTTTTAGGGTTAGTGTTAGGGTTAGAGTTAAGTTTAGTGTTAGTGCTCGGTGTAGGGCTAGTGCAAGGGGTAGGGATAGGGTTATGGTTAGGGTTGTGGCCAGGGCTAAGGCTAGGGTGAGGTTTTGAGTAAGGTTTAGGGTTAGGTCTAGTCCTAGGTCTAGGGCTAGGTCTAGGGGTAGGTTTAGGGCTATGGCTAGGTCTAGGGTTTGAATTAGTATTAGAGTTATGGTTAGGGTTACGGATAGGCGTAGGTTTAGGTTTAGGGTTACGGTTATGGTTAGATCTACGCAAGAGCTAGGGCTAGCGCTAGGGCTAGGGCTAAGGTTCCGCTTAGGTTTAGGGCTAGTGCTATGACTAGGACTCGGTTTAGGTTTAGTGTTAGGGTTAGAGTTAGGTTTAGGGTTAGTGCGAGTTGTAGGGTTAGTGCTATGGGTAAGGATATGTTTGGGGTTAGAGTTAGAGTGAAGGTTAGGTCCATTGCTAGGGGTATGGCTAGGTTTAGGGTAAGGATTAGGGTTAGGGGTAGGGCTAGGTATAGGGCTAGGTCTAGGTATAGGTCTTGGGCTATAGCTCGGGGTAGCGTTAGGGTTAGGGTAAGATTTAGGTTTAGTGTTAGGGGTAGGGCTAGGGATAGGGTTAGGACTGGGCCTAGGGCTAGGGCTAGGGTTAGTGTTAGGTCCAGGGTTAGGACTAGGGTTAGGATTAGGTTTATGGCTAGAATCAGGGTTTGGGTTTGGGTCAGGAGGTACAGGAAACCCTCATGTGGGTTAGGGTTAGCCTTAAGGTTAGGGTTAGGGTTAAGTTTAGTGGTAGGGTTAGGGGTAGGGTTGGGGCCAGGATAGGTCTAGGACTAGGTTTAGCGTAAGGTTTAGGGTTAAGGCAATGGCTAGGTCTAGGGCTTTGGCCAGGGCTAGGATTAGGATTGGGGTAAGGGTTAGTATCAGGGTTAAGAATAGGTCTAGGGCTAGGGTTAGAACTAGGCATAGGGCTCTGGGTAGGTTTAGTGTTAGGGCCAGGGTTAGGGTTTGGGCTAAGTCAACGACTACGTCTAAGGGTGGGTCTAGGGCTGTAGCTAGGTCTATGGTTTGCTTTAGGTTCAGAGTCAGGGTTAGGGTTAAGGTTCGCTTTAGGGTTAGGGTTTGGTTTGGGTTAGGAGGTACAGGTAAACCTCATATGTGTTACGGTTAACATTAAGTTTAGGGTTAAGGTTAGGTTTAATTAGAGGTAGGGTTCGGTTTAGGATTAGGCTTAGGGTTAGGGCTTTGATTAGTGTTAGGGTTAGGGTTAGGAGGTGAAGGAAAACGTCATATGTGTTAGGTTTAGCATTAAGGTTAGGGTTAGGGTTAGGGTTTGGGTTAGTGTTAGGGTTAGGTTTAGGGTTAGGGCCAGGGTTAGGGCTATGATTAGGGCAAGGCTAGAGCTAGGACTAGAGGCTAGGGCTAGGGTAAGTTTAGAGTTAGGGTTAGGGTCAGGGCTAGTCTTAGGGCTAAGCTAGGTTTAGGGTTAGTGTTAGGGTTAGAGTTAGATTTAGGGTTAGTGTGAGTTGTAGGGCTAGTGCTATGTGTAAGGATATGTAAGGGGTTAGAGTTAGTGTGAAAGTTAGGGCCATTGCTAGGGCTATGGCTAGGTTTAAGGTAAGGATTAGGGTTAGGGCTAGGGCTACGTCTAGGTCTAGGTCTAGGTCTTGGGCTATAGCTAGGGCAAGGGATAAAGTTAGGGTAAGGTTTAGGTTTAGTGTTAGGGGTAGGGCTAGTGACAGGGTTAAGACTGGGCCTAGGGATAGGGATAGGGTTAGTGTTAGGGCCAGGGTTAGGGCTAGGGTTAGGGTTATGTTATGGCTAGAATCAGGGTTTGGGTTACGGTCAGGAAGTACAGGAAAACCTCATATGGGTTAGGGCTAGCATTAAGGCTAGGGTTAGCGTTAGTTTTAGAGTTAGGGGTAGGGTGAGGGTTAGGATTAGGTTTAGGGTTAGGAGGTACAGGAAAACCTCATGTGGATTAGGGTTAGCAAAATGGTTAGGGTTAGTGTTAGGCTTAGGGTTATGGTTAGGTTAAGGGTTACAGCCATGTTTAGGGCTAGGATTAGTGCAAGGCTAGAGCTAGGGCTAGATCTAGGATTACAGTAAGGTTAGGGTGAGGTTTAGGTTCAGGCCTAGTGCTAGGGCTAGGGCTAGGTTTAGTGTTAGTGTTATGTTTAGAGTTAGGTTTAGAGTTAGTGCGAGGTGTAGGGCTAGTGCTAGGGGTAAGGATAGTTATGGGATTAGGGTTAGGGTTAATGTTAGGGCCAGGGCTAGGGCTAGGGATAGGCCAGGTGTAGTTCTTGGGCTATGGCTAGGGACAGGGTTAAGGTTAGGGTAAGGGTTAGGTTTGGTGTTAGGGGTAGGGCTAGTGCTAGGGTTAGGACTGGGCCCAGGGCAAGAGATCGATTTTGGGTTAGGGCCATTGTTAGGGATAAGGTTACGGTAAGGAGGTGCAGGAAAACCTCATATGGGTTAGGGTTTGCATTTAGATTAGGATTAGGGTTAGTTTTAGTGTTAGCTGTAGGTTAGGTTTAGGGCTAGTGTTAGGAGGTCCAGGAAAACCTCGTATTCGTTAGGGTTAGGATTAGGATCAGTGTTAGGGTTAGGCCCTAAACCTAGCTCTAACCCTAAACCTAACCTTACCCGTAACCCTAAAACTAACCCTAATCCTAACTGTAACCTTAACACTAACCCTAAGCGATATGATATTTTCCTGTACTTCTTAAACCTAATCCTAACCTAATCATAGCCATAAACCTAACCCTAAGCCTAGCCCTACCCTGAACCTAACACTAACCCTAGCCCCAAACCTAGGCCTAGTCCTCACCCTAGCCATAGCCCGAGTTCTACCCCTAGACTTAGCCATAGACCCAGCCCTAACCCTAACCCTAAACCTTACCCTAAAAGTAACCCTTGCCCTAGATCTGGCCCTAACCCTAACCCTAACCTTAACGCTAACCCTAACCCTTATGAGGTTTTCCTGCAACTCCTAACCCTAACCCTAACCCTAGCCCTTACTCTAACACTAACACTAAACCGAACCCTACCCCTAACACTAAATCTAACTCTAACCCTAACCCTATCCTTAGCCCTAGCCCTAACTATAGCCATAGCTCTCGTCTTGCCCTAAACCTAGCCCTAACTCTGGCCCTAACCCTAAACCTAACTCTACCGCTAGCCCTAAACCTAAACCTAACCCTGAACCTTACCCTAACCCTAACCCTAATCCTAACCTTAACCCTAACCCTAACCCTAACCCTAACCCTAACCCTAACCCTAACCCTAACCCTAACCCTAACCAATATGAGGTTTTGCTGGACCTGCTAACGCTAAACTTAACCCACATCTATCCCTAACCCTAGCCCTAGCCCTAATACTAACCCTAAAACTAACGCTAACCCTAACACTAATCTTAGTCATAAACCTAACCCTAATCCTAACCCTAACCCTAACAACTAACCCTAACCTGAACGCTAACCCAAACCTTATGAGGTTTTCCTGCACCTCCTAACCCTAACCCTAACCGTATCCCTAACACTAACCCTAACCCAAACCATAAACCTAATCCTACCCCTAACCCTAAAACTGACCGTAACACTAACCCTAACCTTAACCCATATGAGGTTTTCCTGTACCTCCTAAACCTAACCCTAACCTAATCCTAGCCATAAATCTAACCCTAACCCTAGCCCTAATCCTGTCCCGAAAATTAACTTTATCCCTAGCCTTAGGCCTGGACCTAACCTTAGCCCTAGATGACCCCTAACTCTAAACCTAACCATTACGCTAAACCCTACCCTAACGCCAGACATAACCCTAACCGTAACCATAAACAAAACCATAGCCATAGACCTAACCCTAGACTGAGCCAAAGACTCAGCCCTAGCCCTAACCCTAAATCTTACCCTAAAACTAGCCCTAGCCCTAGCCCTGGCCTTAACCCTAAACTTAATGCTAACCCTAAAACATATGAGGTTTTCCTGCATCTCCTAACCCTAACCTTAACACTAACCTTAGCCCTTACCCTAACCCTAACCATAAACCTAACCCTAACCATAACCCTAAAACTAACCCTAACTCTAACTCTAACCTTAGCCCTAACCCTAGCTCTAGACATAGCTCTAACCTTGCCCTAGCGCTAAACCTAACCCAAACCTTAATACTATCCCTAACGTGGACTTAACCGTAGCCCTAAGACTAACCCTAGCCTTAGCCGTAGCCTAGCTCTAGCCCTAGAACTAGCACTAGCTCTAGAAATAATTCTAACCCTGAGGGAGCATTTGTGGGCAACTAGGGGGACAGCTGTTCTCCAGGAGAAGATAGAGGACTGCTGGGCTGGCCTCCCCAGCCTGAGCGGCCCCAGTACTGCTGGGTTCTCTCCCTGAGCCAACTGCGCGAGGAGACGAGTGGAGGCAGACCACGACATCTTGAAGGGGAAGGGCCTGAACATATACAGCTACGGTACCGGTACTGGCTGGACCGCTGACACTCCCGAAGCACCGGCGCCCAGTTGGCGCGGAGGCGCGCAGAGCCCAGGGAGCTCTAAACTCCAGCACTGAAAGGTCAGATTTCCCTGGGGGTACTTTGGGCGCGAAACTGAGGGGGCTGGCAGTCTGGGAGATCTTCACCTTGGAACTCAAAACCTAGAGATCTGCACCTGAAATAAAGTCTGTGGCTGTTGAAGCTGGTAAACGTGGGAAAGGGCCCTTTGAGCTGGTGGCAGAGTTAATCCCTGGAGCGCAATCAGCTTGGACCAGACAGAGGAGGAAAACCCGGAAGATTTTGGGAGGGTTCTGGCTGCTAAAACAGCAGTCACCATTAGAGAGGCAGTATTGTTTCGTTCAGGATAGAGAGGACCAATAGACCCAGAAGTCAATCTAGAAACACTGCCACCCAGGGGCCAAATCACAAATTGACTCTTATGTGACAGGGAATTGATTATATTTTCTCTTCGACCTTGGAAATACAGTCTATTTTCATCTACACTTTAGTATCTTTTACTCTACCTCAACTTCACCTTTATACCACCACTCTCTGGCTAACCTTTCCCTATTTAGTGCCTTGTTTCCCTTACACTTTTCCCGCTTTAGATTTACCTAATTATTTCCCCTTACCCCCTGTTAAAATTTCACCCCACTGATATATCTAATCTCTAACCACCACTCCAAGTGCATATATACCTCTAGCTTCTCTGACTTCACTATCTTAAAGTGTTTTTAACCCTGTCCTGTGGTTGTTGTTTACTTGACTGTTGATTATATTGACTTTTTAAGCAGGTTTATGAGATTGATTTGCTTATTCTGTTATTTTGGTTTGTCTTGTAGGGAGGGTTATTTTTATTTTTGGTGTTGTTTCTTGTTTTGTTGTCCTCATCTGCATTGTTTTTGAGATAGATTTTTGCTTCTGTTTTCCCTCACCTCTCTTGATATTAGTAGTTGTATGTAATTTGTATCAATCTCCAAGTACTTGTTGCAGGTTTCAGTTTGGATTAGGGGCTGTCCTATAGGAGTTTTCACCCCACATTTATAATTTACTCCTTTTATTTCTTTTTTTTCTTCTCCCCCTTTTCCCATTATCATTTTGGCATTCCTGTCTTTCTTTTTTGTGAGTGTATGTGTGTGGGGGGGTCTCTTTCTTTTTGTGTGAGTGTGGGTGTGTGAGTGTCTGTGTGGGTCTGGGGGAGGTTCTCTTTCTTTTTTCCCACCTATCACTGAATTTGCCTTTCTCTGGCGGTCACCTTTATTTGGAATTACAATTACTTTGACTACATTCAGGCTCAGTGCCTGGTGCGTTGCACCTAGTTGTGTTGTATTTTGTGCCTTTAAATCAACGCAGGAGAGTGAGAACTACATAACCAGATACACAGAGAAGAGAGACCATGGGAAGACAAAGAAACAGCCCACATATGAAAGAAAAGCAAGGCTCGCCAGAAAAGGAGGTAAACGAAATGGAAGTTAACAACCTGTCAGAGAAAGAATTGAGAGAAATGGTCATAAGGTGGCTGAAAAGAATGGAAGACAAATTTGATAATATGAGTAAGAACCTAGAGGAAATGAGGAAGACCCAGGAAGAAACGATGAAGAGCCATGAAGAAATGAAGAGGACCCAAGAAGGAAAGAAGAGGAGCCAAGAAGAAATGAAAAGTGACATTGCTGAAGTAAAGAACTCTATAAAAGGATTAAGAGTAGACTAGAAGAATCAGAGGATCGCATCAGTGAGCTAGAAGACCAGGTAGGAAAAAATAACCAAGTAGAGCAGCTTCTAGAAAAAAAATTAAAAAGCAGGAGGAGAGCATAAGTGAACTTTGGGACAACATGAAACAAAACAACATCCGTATAATTGGGCTTCCAGAAGGACAGGAAACTGAGCAAGGAATAGAAAACCTGTTGGAAGAAATAATGCCAGAAAACTTTCCTGGTATAGGAAAGGAAAAACCCACACAAATCCAAGAAGCTCACAGAGTCCCAAGCAAAATAAACCCCAAAAGACCTACGCCAACACACATTATAATTAAATTGGCAAACACCAATGACAAAGTAAGAATTTTAAAAGCTGCCAGAGAGAGACACAAAGTCACCTAAAAAGGAACTCCCCTCAGACTAACAAGTGATCTCTCAACAGAAACCTATCAGGCCAGAAGGCAGTGGAATGAAATTTACAAAGTCATGCAAAGGAAGGGTCTGAATCCTAGAATACTATACCCAGCAAGGCTCTCTATCAAAATTGAAGGTCAAATCAGGAGCTTCACAGATAAAAAAGGACTAAGGGAATTCGTCACCACTAAACAAGCAATGCAAGAAATGCTAAAGGATCTGCTGTAAGAAGAAATAGGAAGTGAAGAAGAAACACAGGGGTAAAGAACAAAAATGGCAACATATAAGCACCTATCAATAATAACTTTAAATGTAAATGTTTTAAATGCTCCAATCAAAAGACATAGGGTAATAGACTGGATAAGAAAACACAACCCATGTATCTGCTGTCTACAAGAAACCCACCTCCGAAAAAAAGACTCACACAGACTGAGGATGAAAGGTTGGGGAAAAGTTATTCAGGCGAATGGAAATGAAAAAAAAGCTGGGGTAGCCATACTTATATCTGACAAATTAGATCTCAAAGTGAAGGACATAACAAGAGATAAAGAAGGCCACTTCATAATACTAAAGGGAGCAATTCAACAAGAAGAAATAACTCTGATAAACATATACACACCCAATACAGGAGCACCCAAATATATACAAAAACTCCTAGAGGACATCAAGGAGGAGATAGACAGCAATACAATCATAGTAGGAGACTTTAATACCCCATTATCACCATTGGACAGATCCTCTAAACAAAAAATCAGTAAAGAAACATCAATCCTCAATGACTCACTGGACCAGATGGAATTAATTGACATCTTCAGATCATTTCACCCCAAAGCCACAGAATATACATTCTTTTCAAGTGCCCATGGGTCATTCTCAAAGATAGACCATGTGTTGGGTCATAGGCAAAGTCTCTACAAATTCAAGAACATAGAAATCATATCAAGTATATTCTCAGATCACAGTGGCATAAAGCTGGAAATCAACTACAATAGAAACAATCCAAAGAAATCGAACACATGGAGACTAAACAGCATGCTATTAAACTATGACTTGGTTACTAGAGAGAATAAGGAATAGATAGAAAACATTATGGAAACAAATGACAATGATAGCACAACAATCCAAAATCTATGGGACACAGTGAAAGCAGTTCTGAGAGTGAAGTTCATAGCTCTACAATCCTATTGCAAAAAACTTGGAACAGCGGCAATAAATCATCTAACCCGACAACTCAAAGAGTTAGAAAGAAAGCAACAAGAAAAGCCCAGTGTAAGCAGAAGGAAGGAAATAGTAAAGAACAGAGCAGAAATAAATGACATAGAGACCAAAGAAACAATACAGAAGATCAACAAAACCAAGAGCTGGTTCTTTGAAAGGATAAACAAGATTGATGAACCTCTAGCCAGACTCACCAAGAAGCAAAGAGAGAGGACCCTAATAAATACAATTAGAAATGAAAGAGGTGAAACAACAACCGACCCCATTGAAATACAAAGGATTGTTAAAAAATATCATAAACAACTCTACTCCAACAAACTGGACAACCTGGAGGAAATGGATATGTTTCTAGAAAAATATAACCTCCCAAAACTCAATCAAGAAGAATCTAAACAACTCAATAGACCAATAACTGTGGATGAAATTGAAGCAGTCATCATAAAGCTTCCAGAAAACAAAAGCCCAGGGCCAGACTGCTTCACAGGGCAGTTTTACCAAACATTCAAGGAAGAACTAAAACCTATACTCCTCAGACTATTCCAGAAAATTCAAGAGGATGGAACACTTCCAAACTCCTTCTATGAAGCTAGCATCACCCTAATACCAAAACCAGATAAAGATGACATAATGAAAGAGAATTACAGGCCAATATCCCTCATGAATATAGATGCCAAAATCCTCAATAAAATTCTATCAAATCGGATCCAGCAGTACATCAGAAAGATCATACACCACGACCAAGTAGGATTTATCCCAGGAGTGCAAGGATGGTACAATATCCGCAAATCAATAAATGTGATACATCACATAAACAAATTGAGAGATAAAAATCACATAGTCATATCAATTGATGCAGAAAAAGCATTTGACAAAATCCAACATCCTTTCTTAATAAAAACTCTCAATAAGGTAGGAATAGAAGGATCATACCTCAACATAATAAAAGCCATATATGATAAACCCACAGCATACATCATACTCAATGGGCAAAAACTACAACCATTTCCCCTAAGAACAGGAACAAGACAGGGTTGCCCACTTTCACCACTCCTGTTCAACATAGTACTGGAAGTATTAGCCGTTGCAATTAGACAAGAAGAAGAAATAAAAGGCATCCAAATTGGAAAAGAAGAAGTTAAGCTATCCTTATTTGCAAAAGACATGATATTGTACATAAAAAACCCGAAAGACTCCATAAAAAAGTTAGTAGACTTAATAAATGAGTTCAGCAATGTAGCAGGCTACAAAATTAATGCCAAGAAATCCATGGCATTTCTATACACTAACAGTGAACTTACAGAAAGAGAGACTAAAAAAGCAATCCCATTTACCATCACACCAAAAAAATCAAGATACCTAGGAATAAACTTAATTAAGGAGGTAAAAGACCTATTCGTGGAAAACTGCAGGACACTGAAAAAAGAGATAGAGGAAGATGTAAACAGGTGGAAGAACATTCCATGTTCATGGATTGGGAGAATCAACATAATTAAAATGTCCATACTACCCAAAGCAATCTATAAATTTAATGCACTCCCCATTAAAATACCAACGGCATATTTCACAGACCTAGAAAGAACTCTCCAAAAATTCATCTGGAACAAAAAAGGCCCCGAATAGCCACAGCAATCCTGAGAAAGAAGCACAAAGTCGGTGGGATTTCCATACCAGACTTCAAGCTGTATTACAAGGCTACTGTTCTTAAAACAGTCTGGTACTGGCAAAAGAACATACATATAGATCAATGGAATAGAATAGGGAATCCGGATTTCAACCCAATCCACTATGCTCAATTAATATTTGACAAAGGAGGCATGAACATAAAATGGAGTCAAGACAGTCTCTTCAATAAATGGTGTTGGGAAAATTGGACAGATACATGCAAAAAAATGAAACTAGAGCACCAACTTACACCATACACAAAAATAAACTCAAAATGGATACAGGACTTAAACGTAAGACAGGAAACCATAAAAATATTAGAGGAATCTACAGGAAATAAAATCTCAGACATATGCCAAAAGAACTTCTTTGATGATACTGCTCCTAGGGCAATGGAAGCTAAAGAGAAAATAAACAAATGGGACTACATCAAAATCAAAAGCTTTTGCACAGCTAAAGAAACCATCAACAAAACAACAAGAAAACCCACTGTATGGGAGAACATATTTGCAAATGTTATTAGTGATAAAGGTTTAATCTCAAGCATCTACAGGCAACTCACTCAACTCAATAAAAGGAGGACAAATGATCCAATAAAAAAATGGGCAACAGACCTAAATAGAATCTTCAAAAAAGAAGACAAAAGGAAGGCCCAGAGACATATGAAAACTTGCTCAAAGTCACTAATTATCCGAGAGATGCAAATCAAAACGACTATGCGGTACCATCTCACACCTATCAGAATGGCTTACATCAACAAATCAACAAACGACAAGTGCTGGCGAGGATGCGGAGAAAAAGGAACTCTCGTGCACTGCTGGTGGGATTGTAGACTAGTATAGCCACTGTGGAGAACAGTATGGAGTTTCCTCAAAAAACTAAAAATGGAGCTCCCATTTGACCCAGTGATCCCACTTCTAGGAATATACCCCAAGAAATTAGAAAGGCGGATTAGAAAGGATATATGTACCCCTATGTTCATAGCAGCATAATTTACCATAGCTAAGATTTGGAAACAGCCAAAGTGCCCATCAGCAGATAAGTGGACTAAAAAACTATGGTACATTTACACAATGGAATATTACGCCGCGGAAAAAAAAGAAGGAGCTTTTACCATTTGTAACAACATGGATGGATTTGGAGAGCATTATGCTAAGTGAAATTAGCCAGGCAGAGAAAGACAAATATCACATGATCTCACTCATTTGAGGAATACAATCAATGACATAGACTGATGAACAAGAATGGATCCAGAGACTGAGAAAATTCCATCAGAATGTCAAACCTCAGGGTAAGTGGCAGGTGGTGGGAGTAAGTGGAAAAGTCAATATACTCGAACTCTTGAACTGAGGTAAGTGATTTGTGTTTTTACATCCCTGACAAAGTTTATATAAAGTTATAAAAAAATGGCAGCTAGTCTGACATTGAATTGACATGGCCTAGAGCTTGTCATATCCTATGGAGACCAGTCCTTAGGCTAGGCCCTGCTTAACCTCCCATGACACCATAATACTCTTACATGATATTATTCTACACTGTCATTATAATATTTAATATTTGATAACAAATATATTATACAATTATCCCAAATAAACTTACAAACTAATTCTTTGAATGTTGGGCAGCAACTTAAAAAAGGATAGGAAAGAAATTAATCCCTTTCAGAAGGAATTAAGGCACTGGGAAGGCATCCGAGCATTCTATATTGGCCCTTCTTGCCCTTTCTGCCAAGAGGGACCGTCTTGTTACTATCCAAATACACACAGCTGATGCCTGAGTTTTCAGTTCCAGCTGTGGCTGAAGCCTCTGGGCAGCTGGCACCATGGATCTGTATCTCGACCAATGGTGTGAGCTGGGCCCTCTCTGGAGAAGAAACCTGGGTCCCCCAAGATATGTGATCAGTACCGGGACCCCGCCAGCAGGCGAGGGGACCCCAAGGCAGGTACTGGATGTGGAGGCCACAGGGGGGGCATAGACTACAAAGGAGACAGAACTGAACCTCACATCACCCTGTTTGGCCCTGGAGGATGGCTGGTTAGCCAGAGACGGGTAAGATTCCTCAGGGTAGGAACAACCTAAGACAGGCACAGTCGCAGAGGGGCCAACAGGAGAGAACTAAAAGGTCAACAGAGGTGGGGCACAGACCCTCATCCACAAACCTTGGAGGGGTTTGAATACTCACCCCTCCTGAGGGAGGTCTCCTACCCCCACGGCTGCTTCGCCTCCCACACACAACTCATAGGGGGACCCAGGTGGCAGATAGAGACTCGGCCAGCAATAGCTGCTCTATATCTAAATGCAGTGTATTACCAGGAATGCTCAGGACCTACTCAAAATTGCAAATATTCCTTTCCACTAGTATTTACAGGGTAAACTAAGATTTCTGCTTGAGTATTAAAATTGACAGGAAAATAGTAATCAAGTTTTCAGATTAATTTAAATTGGCCAAGTGAAATATGTGAATACTCAAGAAAATTATAGTGTACTGGACAAAAAGCTTTTCCTGAAACATTAACTAAAAAATCTATTAGTAGTTCATCTCACTGTAAAATTGCCTAACATCCAAAGATCCTAAAGCAGTCATATTTGTTTGCAAAGATTAATATTTAAAATTACCAAGACTGCAATATAAAATTTCCAAAAGTCCCCATTAATCAAAAAAAGGGGAGGGGACAGCGGGGTAATATCATGTAAGGGAAAAAAATTATCGAGTAAATAAAATACATCTAGAAAATTCTTACTCCAGTAAAGTAAATTCCATTTGTAAAAACAATTGCAGGACACCCATGAAAAAACACACATGGTGTCAAAATAAGCCAAAGGAAAATCATTTAGGCAAAAATTAAAAAGAATCCCAAGTCTATTTTGCATAGAGGATCCCTTTGTTAACTTTTGGTCGAGAATGTGTTTGTGTGTTTTCAAAGAACAACTCCAAGACCATGTGGGCTCCTGCGACGGTGAGGAACTGATGGATCTGTTCCAGTCACGAGGATGGTCCAGAGATGGGGGACCCTGAAGACACCTTGCCATGCTAGCAGTCGGCAGCTGTGTATGTCTGCAGGCAGCCCAGGACCAAACCAGAGAGGATGGATCTTGCATTGTCACGATGTGTCCACCATCTGGATACCAGTGCTGACTTATACACATAAAGAATTATTTGACACTGAAACTGGGACTCAGGACAGTTGGACATTGAAACTGAGACTGAAACATTTTTTGTTCTTATACATTTATTTCTAGTATGCAGAGGCAAGATATTTTTGAAGAAAAGAAACAGGGGAGAGTGATTGATATAGAGGCAGGATAGCCTTGAACAGGCTGTCAAGCTACAGGGGAAGGCTTGGGTGGATGGGAGGCAGATGCGGGGGGAGATCAACTGAAGGACTTGTATGCATGCATATGATCATAACCAATGAATAAAAGACACTGGGCCGGGGAGGGGGGAAACTGGGGATATGTGCTGGCCGGTAGGGGAGGCTGGGGCGAGGATAAGGGGGAGGGGGAAAGGAAAACATGTACTACTATTGTACTGCAAAAAAATCAATAAAAAAAAAGAAATAATTCTAACCCTAACCTATGAGTTAGGGCTAGGAATACGGGTATAGTTAAGGTTAGGAGGTACTGGAAAACCTCATATGGGTTAGGGTTAGCTTTGCGTTTAGGGTTAGGGTTAGTGTTAGGGTTATGGGTAGGGTTAGGTTTAGAATTAGGGCCAGGGTTAGGTCTAGGATTAGAGCAAGGCTAAAGCTAGGGCTAGAGCTAAGGCTGGGCTACGGTTAGGGTTAGGAGATGCAGGAAAACCTCGTATGGGTTAGGATTAGCGTTAAGGTTAGGATTAGGGTGAGGGTTAGGGTCAGAGCTAGGGCTAGATTTAGGGTAAGCGTTAGGTTTAGAGTTAGGTTTAGGTTTAGTGCGAGGTGTATGGCTAGTGCTAGTGATAGGGATAGGTTTAAGGATAGGGTTAGGATTAGGGTTAGGGTTAGGGCTAGGGCTAGGGCTAGGGCATGATTTTGGTAAGGTTTCGGGTTAGGCTAGGATTAGGTCTAGGGCTAGGTCTAGGGTTAGGTCTAGGGCTATGACTAGGGCTAGGGTTCGCATTAGGGTTAGAGTTAGGTTTAGGGTTAGGGTTATGGTTAGGGTTAAGGTTACAGTCAGGGTTAGGGTTAGGGGTAGGTTTAGGTTTAGGGTTAGGGCTAAGTTTAGGACTAGGATTAGGGCAAGGCTAGAGCTAGGTCTAGAGCTAGGGCTAGGGCTAAGGTTCGCGTTAGGGTTAGGGTCAGGGCTAGGACTAGGGCTAGGGCTAGGGCTAGGTTTAGGGTTAGTTTTAGGGTTAGAGTTAGGTTTAGGGTAAGTGCAAGGTGTATGGCTATTGCAAGTGGTAGGGATAATTTTAGGGCTAGTGTTAGGGTTTGTATTAGGGCTAGGGCTGGTCTAGGGCTATGTTTAGCTAAAGGTTTAAAGTTAGGGTGAGGGCTAGGTCTAGGGCTAGGTCTAGGGGTAGGTCTCGGGCTATGGCTATGGCCAAGGTTAGGGTTAGAGTTAGGGGTAGGGCTAGGTCTAGGGTCAGGACTAGTCCTAGGGCTAGGGCTAGGTCTAGGGTTAGTGTTAGTGTTAGTGTTAGGGCCATTGTTAGGGCTATGGTTAGTGTTAGGGCTATGTCTAGGGTTAGTGTTAGTGTTAGTTCTAGGGCCATTGTTAGGGCTATGGTTAGTGTTAGGGTTATGGCCTGGATTAGGGTTAGGTTTAGAGTTTGGAGGTACAGGGAATCCTCATATGGGTTAGGGTTAGTGTTGAGGTTAGGGTTAGTTTTAGGGTTGGATTACTTTTAGATTTAGATGTAGGGTTAGGATTTTGGTTAGGGTTAGAGTTAGGGTTAGTGTTAGGGTTAGGTCCAAGGTTAGCACTAGGGCTATGTTCAGGGTAAGGTTTATAGTTAGGGCAAGGGCTAGGTCTAGAGCTGGGTCTATTGCTACGTCTCGGGCTAGGTCTAGGCCTATGACTAGGGCTAGGTTTTGCATTAGGGTTAGAGTTACAGTTAGGGTTAGGGTTAGTGTCAGGGCAAGGTCTAGGACTATGACTATCTTTAGGGTTAGTGTTAGGGTTAGAGTTAAGTTTAGGGTTAGTGCGATTTGTAGGGCTAGTGCTATGTGTAAGGATATGTTTGGGGTTAGAGTTAGGGTGAAAGTTAGGGCCATTGCTAGGGCTATGGCTAGGTTTAGGGTAAGGATTAGGGTTAGGGCTAGGGCTAGGTACAGGGCTAGTTCTAGGTATAGGTCTTGGGCTTTAGCTAGGGCTGGGGTTAGGGTTAGGGTAAGGTTTAGGTTTAGTGTTAGGGGTAGGGCTAGGGATAGGGTTAGGACTGGGCCTAGGGCTAGGGCTAGGGCTAGGGTTAGTGTTAGGGCCAGGGTTAGGGCTAGGGTTAGGATTAGGTTTATGGCTAGAATCAGTGTTTGGGTTAGCGTCAGGAGGTACAGGAAAACCTCATATGGGTTAGGGTTAGCGTTAAGGCTTGGGTTAGGGTTAGTTTTAGGTTTAGGGGTAGGGTGAGGGTTAGGGTTAGGGTTAGGAGGTGTAGGAAAACATCATATGGGTTAGGGTTAGCATTATGGTTAGGATTAGTGTTAGGCTTATGGTTATGATTAGGTTTAGGGTTACAGCCAGGGTTAGGGCTAGGATTAGGGCAAGGCTATAGCTAGGGCTAGAGCTAGGTTTACGGTAAGGTTAGGGTTAGGTTTAGCTTCAGGCCTTGGGCTAGGGCTAGGGCGAGTTTAGTGTTAGTGTTAGGTTTAGAGTTAGGTTTATGGTTAGTGCAAATTGTAGCTCTAGTGCTAGGGCTAGTGCAAGGGGTAGGGATAGATTTAGGGTTAGTGTTTGGGCTATGTTAGTGTTAGTGTTAAGGTTAGGATTTGGGTGAGGGTAAGGGTTAGGGTTCGGGTTCGGGTTAGGGTTAGTAGGTGAAGGAAACCCTCATATGGGTTAGGGTTAGCCTTAAGGTTAGCGTTAGGATTAGGGTTAGGGTTAGGGTTAAGTTTCGGGGTAGGTTTAGGGGTAGGGTTAGGACCAGGGTAGGTCTAGGCCTGGGTTTAGTGTAAGGTTTAGGGTTAGGGCAATGGCTAGGTCTAGGGGTAGGTCTAGGGCTTTGGCCAGGGCTATGGTTAGGATTAGGGTAAGGGTTAGTATTAGGGTTAAGAATAGGTCTAGGGCTAGAGTTAGAACTAGGCATAGGGCTCTGGGTAAGTTTAGTGTTAGGGCCAGGGTTAGGGCTTGGGCTAAGTCAACGATTACGTCTAAGTGTGGGTCTAGGGCTATAGCTAGGTCTATGGTTTGCTTTAGGTTCAGAGTCAGGGTTAGGGTTAAGGTTCGCTTTAGGGTTAGGTTTAGGTTTGGGTTAGGAGGTACAGGTAACCCTCATATGTGTTAGGGTTAACATTTATGTTAGAGTTAAGGTTAGGTTTAGATAGAGGTAGGGTTAGGTTTAGGATTAGGGTTAGGGTTAGGGCTAGGATTAGTGTTAGGGTTGGGTTAGGAGATGAAGGAAAACCTCACATGTGTTAGGCTTAGCCTTAAGGATAGGGTTAGTGTTAGTTTTAGGGTTAGGTGTAGGGTGAGGGTTAGGGTTAGGGTTAGGGTTAGGGTTAGGAGGTGCAGGAAAAACTCATATGGATTAGGGTTTGCATAATGGTTAGGGTTAGTGTTAGGCTTAGAGTTATGGTTAGGTTTAGGGTTACAGCCAGGGTTTGGGCTAGGATAAGTACAAGGGTAGAGCTAGGGCTAGAGCTAGGATTACAATAAGGTTAGGGTTAGGTTCAGGTTCAGGCTTAGGGCTAGGGCTAGGGCTAGGTTTCGTGTTAGTGTTATGTTTAGAGTTAGGTTTAGAGTTAGTGCGAGGTGTAGGGCTAGTGCTAGGGGTAAGGATAGTTATGGGCTTAGGGTTAGGGTTAATGTCAGGGCCAGGGCTAGGGCTAGGGCTAGGTTTAGGATAAGGATTAGGGTTAGGGCTAGGGCTAGGTCTAGGGCTAGGCCTAGGTGTAGTTCTTGGGCTATGGCTAGGGACAGGGTTATGTTAGGGTAAGGGTTAGGTTTAATGTTAGGGGTAGGGCTAGTGCTAGGGTTAAGACTGGGCCCAGGACAAGAGATCGATTTTGGGTTAGGGCCATTGTTAGGGATAGGTTAGGGTTAGGAGGTGCAGGAAAACCTCATATGGGTTAGGGTTTGCATTTAGATTAGGGTTAGGGTTAGTTTTAGTGTTAGGTTTAGGGTTAGGGTTAGGAGGTCCAGGAAAACCTCATATTCGTTAGGGTTAGGATTAGGATCAGTGTTAGGGTTAGGCCCTAAACCTAGCCCTAACCTTAAACCTAACCTTACCCCTAACCCTAAAACTAACCCTAACCCTAACTGTAACCGTAACACTAACCCTAACCGATATGGTGTTTTCCTGTACTTCTTAAACCTAATCCTAACCTAATCATAGCCATAAACCTAACCCTAAGCCTAGCCCTAACCCTGAACCTAACACTAACCCTAGCCCCAAACCTAAGCCTAGTCCTCACCCTAGCCCTAGCCCTATCCCTAACACTAAACCTAACCCTTACCCTAACCCTAACCCTAACCCTAACCCTAGCCATAGCTCGAGACTTACCCCTAGACTTAACTATAGACCCAGCCCTAAACCGTACCATAAACGTAACCCTAGCCCTAGCTCTGGCCCTAACCCTAACCATAACCATAACGCTAACCCTAACCCATATGAGGTTTTCCTGCAACTCCTAACCCTAACCCTAACCCTAGCCCTTACTCTATCCCTAACCCTAAACCTAACCCTACTCCTAACACTAAATCTAACTCTAACCCTAACCCTAACCTTAGCCTAGCCCTAACTATAGCCATAGCTCTCGTCTTGCCCTAAACCTAGCCCTAACTCTGGCCCTAACCCTAAACCTAACTCTACCGCTAACCCTAAACCTAAACCTAACCCTGAACCTTACCCTAACCCTAACCTTAACCCTAACCCTAACACTAACCCTAACCCTAACCCTAACCTTAACCTGAACCCTAACCAATATGAGGTTTTGCTGGACCTGCAAATGCTAAACTTAACCCACATCTATCCCTAACCCTAGCCCTAGCCCTAACACTAACCCTAAAACTGACCCTAACCCTAACACTAATCTTAGTCATAAACCTAACCCTAATCCTAACCCTAACCCTAACCCTAACCCTAACAACTAACCCTAACCTGAACGCTAACCCAAACCTTATGAGGTTTTCCTGCAACTCCTAACCCTAACCCTAACCCTATCCCTAACACTAACCCTAACCCAAACCATAAACCTTATCCTATCCCTAACCCTAAAACTAACCGTAACACTAACCCTAACCTTATCGCTAACCCTAACCCATATGAGGTTTTCCTGTACCTCCTAAACCTAACCCTAACCTAATCCTAGCCATAAATCTAACCCTAACCCTAGCACTAACCCTGAAGCGAAAATTAACTCTAGCCCTAGCCTTAGGCCTAGTCCTAACCTTAGCCCTAGATGACCCCTAACCCTAAACCTAACCATTACGCTAAACCCAACCCTAACCCCAGGCATAACCCTATCCCTATCCCTAAACAAAACCCTAGCCATAGACCTAGACCTAACCCTAGACCAAGCCAAAGACTCAGCCCTAGCCCTAATGCCAAATCTTACCCTAAAACTAGCCCTAGCACTAGCCCTGGCCCTAACCCTAAACTTAATGCTAACCTTAACCTATATGAGGTTTTCCTGCACCTCCTAACCCTAACCCTAATGCTAACCTTAGCCCTTACAATAACCCTAACCATAAACCTAACCCTAACCCTAACCCTAACCCTAAAACTAAAACTAACCTTAACCCTAACTCTAACCTTAGGCCTAACCCTAGCTCTAGACCTAGCTCTAACCTTGCCCTAGCGCTAAACTTAACCCAAGTCTTAATACTATCCCTAACGTGCACTTAACCATAGCCCTAAGACTAACCCTAGCCTTAGCTGTAGCCTAGCTCTAGCCCTAGACCTAGCACTAGCTCTGGAAATAATTCTAACCCTAACCTATGGGTTAGGGCTAGGAATACGTGTATAGTTAAGGTTAGGAAGTGCTGGAAAACCTCATATGGGTTAGGGTTAGCTTTAAGTTTAGGGTTAGGGTTAGTATTAGGGTTAGGGGTAGGGTTAGGTTTAGGGTTAGGACCAGGGTTAGGTCTAGGATTAGAGCAAGGCTAAAGCTAGGGCTAGAGCTAAGGCTGGGCTACGGTTAGGGTTAGGAGATGCAGGAGAGAGAACACCAAGATGGCAACATAAGCAAACACCTATTGTTCTGCCCCACGCAACGATTTAAGAACTACAACATAACAGCAGAACAGACAAGCACCCAGAATCGCCAGAAACCTTGCTGAATGTAAACTCCACTAATAGGAGCAAAGGTGGGACACAGACTCAGGACCGGCGGGAGCGCAGCCTTTCAGACGGAAAACAGGTTAGGAGCCGCCCTGGTCGCTCGCGTGCGGGCTGGGGCTGGAGCAGCGACTGGCCAGATTTAAGCGGGGTGTGGCAGAGGCTCCTAGTCCCAAGGGTAGCGCAAACCCGCGACTTGCCCCCTGGAAACTTGTCTCCTGGTTCCGGAATCCATCTATTTTACAGCCCTGGGCTGGACTTTTGGTGGGCAGGCACATTTGGGGAAAGGCAGAGTTGTCTGGCAAGGGGAAGAGACTAGCGGCTTTCTCTTGGAGGTGTCTGCAGCCATCCCCATCCAACAGAGACCCGCTCGAGCGCTGCATAGGACCCAGCTGCCACCACCACTGCAGCTGCGGCGCAGCCCAGAGACTCCGCCCATCCAACCTGAACACAGTCTCCCTTCACAGCCAATTGGCCTGGAGGTCAAACCCTCCTAGGCCTAACAACAAAAAGCTGGGTTTAAATTCAAAAACACTGAATACAACCCATAAAGGATTGCAGTAAGAGTACCCACCTCAGGTAACCGGGGAGACTGAGCCACTGTCCCTTTGAGGATATCCACCACATAAATCAGCCACCATGCAGAGACATGGAAAGAAATCAGGTGTGAAAGAAATGGAGGAGAAAAGACAACAAGACATAGAGTTCAAAACCACGGTAATAAGGCTTTTCAAGAGGCTCCTACAAAAGGCCGATCAACTTAATGAGAATTACCAGGAAATAAACAAGACCAACCAGCAAATGAATGAGAATTACAAGGAGATGAAGGATACTTACAAGGAAATGAATGAGACCCTCAGGGAAATGAACAAGACCTCTGAGGATACGAACCAGACCCTCACAGATAAAAAAAAGGACCAACTAGAAATCAAGCATACACAGACTGAAATAAAAAATATTACACAAAGACCTAAAAGCAGTCCAGAGGGCCACAAGAACCAAGTCAAAGATTTGAAATACAAAGAACCAAAATCCACTCAGCTGGAAAAGCAAGAAACAAAAAGAATTCAGACAATTGAAGATAGTGTAAGGGGCCTCTGGGACAACCTCAAGCAAGCCAACATCCGAATTATTGGGGTGCCAGAAAAAGAGAGAGAGCAAGTTAATGAAAACCTACTTGAAGAAATAGTGACTGAAAACTTCCCCCACCTGGTGAAAGAAACTGACTTAAAAGCCCAAGAAGTACACAGAACCCCAAAATATAGGAATCTAAAGAGGACCACATCAAGACATATCATAATTAAAATGCCAAGAGCAAAAGATAAAGAGAGAATATTAAAAGCAGCAAGAGAAAAACAGTTGGTTACCTACAGGGGAGCACCCATACGATTGTCAGCGGATTTCTCAACAGAAACGATGCAGGCCAGATGCGAGTGGCAAGAAATATTCAAAATAATGAAGAGCAAGAATCTACAACCAAGATTACTCTATCCAGCAAAGCTATCATTCAGAATTGAGGATCAGATAAAGTGCTTCGCAGATAAGAAAAATCTAAAGGAGTTCATCACCACCAAACCAGTATTATATGAAATGCTGAAAGACATTCTTTAAGAAGAGGAAGAAGAAAAGGTAATAATATAAATTATGAACAACAAATACACATCTATCAACAAATGAACATAAAAATCAAGTGAACTGATAGGCTGATGAACAAGATAAACTGGTGACTATAACAGAAACATGGACATAAAGAGGGAATGGACTGACAATTCTAGGGGAGAAAAGTGTTGTTGGAAGTACAGCAAGAGATTGGACAAAAATCTTGCAACAATGGGAGAGGACATTGGGGAGGGGGAGGTGAGGGCGGAGGGTGGGATAGGTACAGGGTGGAGGGAAGATATAGGGGGATAAAAAAGGGGAAACAATGTAATTAATAAACTGAACAATAAAAAAATAAATTAATAAATTAAAAAAAATAAAAAAATTTTTAAAAAGGAGATGCAGGAAAACCTCGTATGGGTTAGGATTAGCATTAAGGGTAGGATTAGGGTGAGGGTTAGGGTCTGGGCCAGGGTTAGGGCTAGGGCGAGGTTTTGGGTAAGGTTTAAGGTTAGGGCTAGGCCTAGGTCTTGGTTTAGGTCTAGAGGTAGGTCTAGGGCTATGGCTAGGTCTAGGGTTGGAATTAGGGTTAGAGTTAGGGTTATGGTTAGTGTTAAGGTTAGGGTTAGTGTTAGGGATAGGGGTAGGTTTAGGTTTAGGGTTAGGGCTACAGTTAGTGCTGGGATTAGGGCAAGGCTAGAGCTAGGGCTAGAACTAGCCCAAGGGCTAAGGTTTGGGTTAGGGTTAGGGTCAGGGCTAGGGCTAGGGCTAGGTTTAGGGTAAGTGTTAGTTTTGAATTAGTTTTAGGGTTAGTGCGAGGTGTATGGCTAGTGCTAGTGGTAGGGATAGTTTAGGGATAGGGTTAGGATTAGGGTTAGGCTTAGGGCTAGGGCTAGGGCTAGGGCATGATTTTGGGTAAGGTTTCGGGTTAGGCTAGGCCTATGTCTAGGGCTAGGTCTAGGGTTAGGTCTTGGGCTATGACTAGGGCTAGGGTTCGCATTAGGGTTAGAGTTAGGTTTAGGGTTAGGGTAAAGGTTACAGTCAGGTTTAGGGTTAGGGAAGGTTTAGGGTTAGGGTTAGGGCTAAGGTTAGGGCTAGGATTAGGGCAAAGCTAGAGCAAGGTCTAGAGCTAGGGCTAGGGATAAGGTTCTGGTTAGTGTTAGGATCAGGGCTAGGGCTAGGACTAGGGCTAGGACTAGGGCTAAGTTTATGGTTAGTTTTAGGGTTAGAGTTAGGTTTAGGGTAAGTGCAAGGTGTATGGCTAGTGCGAGTGGTAGGAATAATTTTAGGGCTAGTGTTAGGGTTGGATTAGGGCCAGGACTGGGCTAGGGTTATGTTTAGCTTAAGGTTTATAGTTAGGGCAAGGGCTAGGTCTAGGGCTAGGTCTAGGGGTAGGTCTCGGGCTATGGCTATGGCCAAGTTTAGGGTTAGAACTAGGGGTAGGGCTAGGTCTAGGGTTAGGACTAGTCTTAGGGCTAGGTCTAGGGCTAGGTCTAGGGTTAGTGTTAGTGTTAGTTTTAGTGTTAGTGTTAGTGTTAGTGCCATTGTTAGGGCTATGGTTAGTGTTAGGGCTAGTAGGGTTAGTGTTAGTGTTAGTGTTTGGGCCATTGTTAGGGCTATGGATAGTGTTAGGTTTATGGCCTGGATTTGGGTTAGGTTTAGGGTTTGGAGGTACAGGGAAACCTCATATGGGTTAGGGTTAGTGTTAAGGTAGGGTTAGGTTTAGGGTTGGATTACTTTTACGGTTCGATGTAGGGTTAGGGTTAGAGTTAGGATTAGTGTTAGGGTTAGGTCCAAGGCTAGCGCCAGGGCTATGTTCAGGGTAAGGTTTATAGTTAGGGCAAGGGCTAGGTCTAGGGCTAGGTCTAGTGGTAGGTCTAGGTCTATGGCTAGGGCTATGTTTCGCATTAGGGTTAAAGTTAGAGCTAGGGTTAGGGTTAGTGTCAGGGCGAGGTCTAGGACTATGACTATTTTTGGGGTTAGTGTTAGGGTTAGAGTTAAGTTTAGTGTTAGTGCGCAGTGTATGGCTAGTGCTAGGGGTAGGGATAGGTTTAGGGATAGGGTTACGGTTAGGGTTAAGGCCAGGGCTAGGGCTAGGGTGAGGTTTTGGGTAAGGTTTAGGGTTAGGTCTAGTCCTAGGTCTAGGGCTAGGTCTAGGGGTAGGTCTAGGGCTATGGCTAGGACTAGGGTTCGCATTAGTGTTAGAGTTACGGTTAGGGTTAGGGATAGGGCTAGGTTTAGATTTAGGGTTATGGTTATGGTTAGAGCTACGCAAGAGCTAGGGCTAGAGCTAGGGGTAGGGCTAAGGTTTGGGTTAGGTTTAGGGTCAGGGCTAGGGCTAGGGCATGGTTTTGGGTAAGATTTCGGGTTAGGCTAAGACTAGGTCTAGGGCTAGGTCTATTGTTAGGTCTAGGGATATGACTAGGTCTGAGGTTCGCATTAGGGTTAGAGTTAGGTTTAGGGTTACGCTGTGGTTAGGCTTAAGGTTACAGTTAGGGTTAGGGGTAGTTTTAGGTTTAGGGTTAGGGCTAAGGTAGGGCTAGGTTTAGGGCAAGGCTAGAGCTAGGGCTAGAGCTAGGGCTAGGGCTACGGTTCACGTACGGTTAGGGTCAGGGCTAGGGCCAGGTCTGGGGCTGGGTTTAGGGTTAGTGTTAGGGTTAGAGTTAGGTTTAGGGTTAGTGCAAGGTATATGGCTAGTGCTAGGGCTAGGGATAATTTTAGGGCTAGCGTTAGGGTTTGTGGTAGGGCCAGGGCTAGGACTAGGGCTAGTTTTAGGGTAAGGTTTATTGTTAGGGCAAGGGCTAGGTCTAGGGCTCGGTCTCGTGGTAGGTCTCAGGCTATGGCTATGGCCAAGGTTAGGGTTAGAGTTAGGGTTAGGTCTAGGTCTAAGGTAAGGTCTAATCCTAGGGCTAGGGCTAGCGTTAGTGTTAGGACCAGGGTTAGGGCTAGGGTTAGTATTAGTTTTATGGCCTGGATTAGGGTTAGGTTTAGGGTTTGGAGGTACAGGAAAACCTATGGGTTAGGGTTATTGTGAAGATTAGGGTTAGGTTTAGGGTTGGATTACTTTTAGGGTTAGTTGTAGGGTTAGGATTAGGGTTAGGGTTATGGTTAGAGTTTGGGTTAGGGTTAGGGTTAGGGCTAAGGCTAGGGCTAGGGGTATGTTTAGGGTACGGTTTATAGTTAGGGCAAGTTCTATGTCTAGGGCTAGGTCTAGTGCTAGCTCTAGGCCTATGGCTAGGGCTACGTTTCGCATTAGGGTTAGAGTTAGGGTTAAGGTTAGGGTTAGGGTTGGGTTTGGGTTAGAAAGTGCAGGAAAGCCTCAAATGGGTTATAGTTAGGGTTAGGGCTACAGCATTCTCTAGGATTCCTTTTAAGGTTAGGGTTAGGCTTAGGTTTAGTGTTAGGGCCAGAGTTAGGTTTACGGTTAGGTTTAGGGTTAGGGCTAGGGTTAGGGTTAGGGATAGTTAGTTTTAGTGTTAGGGCCAGGGTTAGGGTAGGGCTAGAGCTATGTTTAGGTTTAGTGTTAGCATTAGAATTAGGTTTAGGGTTAGTGCAACGTGTAGTGCTAGTGCTAGGGCTAGGGCTAGGTTTAGGGTGAGGTTTAGGATTAGGGCTAGGGGTATGGCTAGGGCTTCGGGAAGGTATAGGTGTAGGTCTAGGGCTAGGATTAGGACTAGGCCTAGGGCTAGGGCTGGGTAAGTGTTAGGGCCACGGTTAGGGACAGGTTTAGGGTTAGATTTATGGCTAGAATTAGGGTTAGGGTTAGTGTTAGGAGGTACAGGAAAACCTAATATGAGTTAGGTTTAGCGTTAAGATTAGGGTTAGGGTTAGGGTTAGTTTTATGTCTGGGGTTAGTGTTAGGGTTAGGGTTAGGAGGTGCAGGAAAACCTCATATGGATTAGGGTTAGTGTTAAGGTTAGGGTTAGGGGTAGGTTTAGGGCCAGGGCTAGGGCTCGGGGTAGATTTAGAGTATGTTTTAGGTTTAGAGCTAGAGCTAGGTCTACAGCTAGGTCTAGGGGTAGATCTAGGGATATGGCTATTCTAGGTTTAGGGTTAATGTAAGGTTTAGGTTTAGGGTTAGGGGTAGGGCTGGGGCTAGTTTTAGCACTAGGCCTAGAGCTAGGGCTACGGTTAGTGTTAGGGCCAGGGATAGGGCTAGGGTTAGAGTTAGGTTTATGGATAGGATTCGGTTTAGGGTTAGGGTTAGGAGGTACAGGAAAACCTCTTATGGTTTAGGGTTAGCATTAACATTAGGGTTAGGTTTAGGGTTAGTTTTAGGGTTAGGGGTAGGGTTAGGTTTAGAGTTAGGATTATGGTTAGGGCTAGGAATATGGGTAGGGTGAAGGTAAGGAGGCGCTGGAAAACCTCATATGGGTTAGGTTTAGCGTTAAGTTTATTGTTAGAGTTAGTGTTAGGCTGAGGCGTAGGGTTAGTTTTAGGGTTACGGCCAGGGTTAGGGCTAAGATTAGAGCAAGGCTACTGCTAGGGCTAGAGCTAAAGCTAGGGCTTAGGTTAGAGTTAGGGTTAGGGTCAGGGCTAGGGCTAGGGCTAGGGCTAGGGCTAGGGCTAGGCTAGGGCTGGGGCTAGGGCTAGGGTAGGGCTAGGTTTAGGGTTACTGTTAGACATATAGGTAGGTTTAGGGTTAGTGCGAGGTGTAGGGCTAGTGCTAGGGGTAGGGATAGTTTTAGGACTAGGGTTAGGGTTAGGGATAGGCTTAGGGTTAGGTTTAGGGTTAGAGTTAGGGCCAACGCTAGGGCTAGGGCTAGGTTTAGGGTAAGTTTTATCGTTTGGTCAAGTTCTACATCTAGGGCTAGGTCTAGGGCTAGGTCTAGGGCTAGGTCTATTGCTAAGGCTAGGGCTACGTTTCGCATTAGGGTAAAAATTCCAGTTAGAGTTAGGGTTAGGGTTAGGGTTAGGGTTAGGGTTAGGGTTAGGTTTGGGTTAGAAAGTGCAGGAAAGCCTCAAATGGGTTATAGTTAGGGTTAGGGCTACAGCCTTGGCTAGGTTTCCTGTTAAGTTTAGGCTTAGGCTTAGGGTTAGGGTTAGGGCCAGGGTTAGGTTTAGGGTAAGGGTTAGTGTTAGGGTAGTGTTAGGTTTAGGGGTAGAGTTAGGTTTAGCATCAGGGTCTGGGTTATGGCTAGGGCTAGAGTTAGGTTTATGTTTAGTGTTAGGGTTAGTGCGATGTGTAGTGCTAGTGCTATCATAGGGCTCTGATTAGGGTAAAGTTTAGGATTAGGGCTAGGGTTAGGGCTAGGGCTAGTGCTAGGTCTAGGTGTAGTTCTAGGGCTAGGATTAGGACTAGGCCTAGTGCTAGGGCCTGGGTTAGTGTTAGGGCCAGTGTTAGGTCTAGGGTTATGGTTAGATTTATGGCTAGAATTAGGGTTAGGTTTAGGGTTAGGAGGTACAGGAAAATCTCATATGGATTAGGGTTATCATTAAGGTTAGGGTTAGGGGTAGAGTTAGGGCCAGGGCTAGTGCTAGGTCTAGGTTTAAGGTTAGGTTTAGGTTTAGGGCTAGAGCTAGGTCTACGGCTAGGTCTAGGGGTAGGTCTAAGGTTAGGACTAGGCCTTGTTCTAGGGCTAGGGTTAGTGTTAGGGCCAGGGTTAGGGCTAGGGTTAGGGTTAGGTTTTTGGCTAGGATTCAGTTTAGTGTAAGGATTACGAGGCACAGGAAAACTTCTTAGGGTTTAGGGTTAGCGTTAAGGTTAGGGTTAGTTTTAGGGTTAGGGTTAGGGTTAGAGGTTAGGGTTAGGGTTAGATTTAGGGTTAGGGCTAGGAATACTTTTAGGGTTAGGGTTAGGAGGTGCAGGAAAACCTCATATGGATTAGGGTTAGAGTTAAGGTTAGGGTTAGGGTTAGGGTTAGGGTTAGGGTTAGGGATTAGAGCAAGGCTACAGCTAGGGCTAGAGTTACGTCTAGGGCTATTTTTAGGGTTAGGGTTAGGGTCAGGGCTAGGGCAAGGGCTAGGTCTAGGGCTAGGCTTAGGGTTAGGGTTAGGCTTAGAAGTAGGTTTAGGGTTATTGCGAGGTGTAGGGCTAGTGCTAGGTGTAGGGATAGTTTTAGGGCTAGGGTTAGGGTTATGGTTAGCGCCAGGGCTAGGGATAGGGCTAGGTTTAGGTTAACTTTTAGGGTTAGGGCTAGGGCTAGGGCTAGGGCTAGGGCTAGGTCTAAGGATAGCTCTAGGGCTATGGATAGACCTAGGGTTAGGGTTAGGGTACAGATTAAGATTAGGGGTAAGAGTAGGGCTATGGCTAGGGTTAGGACTAGGCCTAGGGCTAGGGCTAGGGTTAGTGTTAGGGCCAGAGTTAGGGCTAGGGTTAGGGTTAGGTTGATCGCTAGGATGAGTGTTTGCGTTTGGGTTAGGGTTAGGGGGTACAGGAGTATCTCATATGGGTTAGGTTTAGCGTAAAGATTAGGGTTAGGGTTAGGGTTACAGTTAGGGTTAGGGTTAGGGTTAGTTTTAGGATTCTGGGTAGGGTTAGGTTTAGATTTAGGGTTTGGGTTAGCACTAGGGATAGGGTTAGGGTTATGTTTATCGCCACGATGAGAGTTACGGTTAGGGTAAGGAGGTGCAGGAAAACTTCATATGGGTTAGGATTAGCCTTAGTTGTTAGGGTTAGGGTTAGGGTTTGGGTTAGGGCTAGGGTTGGTGTTAGGGCCAGAGTTAGGGCTAGGGTTAGGGTTAGGTTTATCCCTAGGATGAGGGTTAGGGTTAGGGTTAGGGTTAGGGTTAGGGTTAGGGTTATATTTAGGGTTAGGGTTAGGGTAGGGTTATGTTTAGATTTAGATTTATGGTTAGGGTTAGCACTAGGGATAGTGTTAGGGTTATGTTTATCGCCACAATGAGGGTTAGGGTTAGTGTTAGGAGGTGCAGGAAAACCTCATATGGGTTAGGATTAGCGTTAGTTGTTAGGGTTAGGGTTTGGGTTAGATTTAGGGCAAGGCTAGGGCTCCGACTAGAGATATGGTTGAAAATAGGATTAGGTTTATTGTTAGGGTTAGGTAGGTTTTTGGCCTAGTGTTGATATTAGAGCTAGGGATCGGGCTAGGGTTAGGGTTAGGGTTAAAGTTAGGTTTGGGTTAGAAAGTGCAGGAAAGCCTCAGATGGGTTATAGTTAGGGTTAGGACCACAGCATTGGCTAGGTTTCCTGTTACGGTTAGGGTCAGGCTTAGGGTTAGGGTTAGGGCTAGGGCTAGGTCTAGGGTTAGCGTTAGGGTTAGGTTTGGGTTAAAAGGTGCAGGAAAGCCTCAAATGGGTTAGTGTTAGGGTTAGGGCTACCGCATTGGCTGGGTTTCCTGTGAAGGTCAGGGTTAGGATTCTGGTTAGGGTTAGGGATAGGATTCTGGTTAGGGTTAGGGTTATGATTAGGGTTAGGGTTACAGTTATGGTTAGGATTAGATCTAGGGCTAGTGCTAGGTCTAGGTCTAAGGCTAGGGCTATGTCTAGGGTTAGGGTTATAACTAGGGTTAGTTAGGGTTAGGGTTAGGGTTAGGGTTAGGGTTATGATTAAGGTTAGGATTAGGGTTGGGGAAGGTTTAGGTCTGGGTCTAGGGCTAGGGCTAAGATTAGGTTTAGGATTAGGGTTAATATTAGGTCTAGGATTATGGATATGATTAGGGTTAGGGTTACGGCTAGGCTGAGGGTTAGGAGGTACAGGAATGCCTCACAGGGTTAGAGTTACAGGTAGGGCTAGGACTCGGGCCAGGTTAGGGTTAAGGTTCGCGTTCAGTTTATTGTTCCCATCAGGGTTAGAGTTAGGGTTAGGATTAGGGTTAGGGTTGGGGTTAGGGTTAGGGTTAGGTTTGTGTGAGATGGTTCAAGAAATCCTCAAATGGGTTATTGTGAGGGTTAGGACTATGGCATTATCTAGGTTTCCTGTTAAGGTTAGATTTATGAATAGGGTAACAGTTAGGATTAGGGTTAGGATTAGTTCTAATGGTAGTGCTAGGTCTAAGTCTAGAGCTAGGGCGACCGCTAAGGCTAAGCTTAGTCTTAGGGCTAGGGACAAGTCTACTATAGGGTTACTGTTACAGTTAGGGTTAGGTTTAGGGTTAGGGCTGAGAGTAGGGCTAGGCCTATGGCTTGGGCTAGGGTTAGTCTTAGGGCCTGGGTTAGGGCTTGGGTTAGGGTTAGGTTTATGGCTTGGGTTAGGGTTAGGGATAGGTTTGGGTTAGATGTCGCAGGAAAGCCTCAAATGGGTTAGTATTAGGGTTAGGGCTACGGCATTGGCTAGGTTTCCTGTTAGTGTTAGTGTTAGGGTTAGGTTAAGGTTTAGGGTTTGGGTTATGATTAGATCTAGAGCTAGTGCTAGGTCTAGGTCTAGGGATAGTGCTAGATTTAGGGTTAGTGTTAGGTTTAGAGTTAGGTTTAGGGTTAGTGCGAGGTTTAGGGCTAGTGCTAGGGGAAGATAGGTTTAGGGTTAGGGTTAGGTTTAGGGCCAGGGCTAGGTCCAGGGCTAGGTCTAAGGGTAGGTCTAGGGCTATGGCTAGGGCTAGGGTTAGTGTTAGGGCCAGGGTTAGGGCTTGTTTAGGGTTAGGTTTATGGCTAGGATTAGGGTTAGAGTTACAGTTAGGAGGTACAGGAAAACCTCATATGTTTTAGGGTTAGGATTGGGGTTAGGGTTAGGTTTGGTTTTTTGGGCTTGGGTTTAGATTAGAGCTAGGGATAGAGCTAGGTTTAGGGTTACAATTTCGGATAGGGTTAGGGTTAGGGTTATTGTTAGTGCGAGATGGAGGGTTGTGCTAGGGCTAGGGACAA
Organism: Antrozous pallidus; assembly: GCA_027563665.1. Lineage (NCBI taxonomy): Eukaryota > Metazoa > Chordata > Mammalia > Chiroptera > Vespertilionidae > Antrozous > Antrozous pallidus. The sequence continues at coordinate 46,033 of CM050513.1, read as the reverse complement.
GTTTAGTGTTAGGCTTAGGGTTAGGGCCAACTCTAGGGGTAGGGCTAGGTTTAGGGTAATAATTCGGGTTAGCATAGGGCTAGGGCTAGGGTTAGGGCTAGGTGTATTTCTAGGGTTATGGCTAGGGCTAGGGTTAGGGTGAGGGTAAGGGTTAGGTTTTGGTTAGGGGTAGGGCTAGGGCTAGAGCTAGGGCTATGTCTAGGCCTAGGGGTAAAGATAGGGTAAGTGTTATGGCCAGGGATAGGGCTAGGGTTAAGTTTATGTTTATGGCTAGGATTAGGGTTAGGGTTAGGAGGTACAGGAAAACCTCATATGGTTTAGGGTTAGGGTAAGTGTTAGGGTTAGGGTTAGGGTTAGGGATAGGTTTAGGGTTAGGGCTAGTGTCAGGACCCGGGTTAGTGCTAGGGATATGGATAGGGCAAGGCAAGGGCTCAGACTAGGGATATGGTTATGCATAAGGTTAGGTTTAGGGTTAGGGTTAGGGTTAGGGTTAGGATTAGGTTTGGTGTTTGGGCTAAGGTTAAGATTAGAGCTACGGCTAGGACTAGGGTTAGGGTTTGGGTTAGTGTTACGGTTAGGGTTAGGTTTGGGTTAGAAGGAGCAGGAAAGCCTCAAATGGGTTATTTTTAGGGTTAGGGCTACGGCATCGGCTAGGTTTCTCGTTAGGGTTAGTGTTAGGATTAGAGTTAGGGTTAGGGCGAGGGTCAGGGTTAGGGTTGTGTTCGGGTTATTGTTAGGGCTAGGGCTAGGTCTATGATAAGGGCTATAACTAGAGTTTGGGTTAGTGTTAGCCTTAAGGTTAGGATTAAGATTGGGGACAGTTTTACGTCTAGGGCTAGGGCTAGGGTTAGGGTTAGGGTTAGGGCTAGGATTATGGTTAATATTAGGGCTAGGGTTATTGCTATGGTTACGTTTATGGTTATGGCAAGGCTTAGGGTTAGGAAGTACAGGAAAGCCACATAAGTTTAGGATTACGGCTAGGGCTAGGGCTAGGATTAGGTTAGGGTTAGGGTTAGGATTAGTTCTAGATCTAGTGCTAGGTCTAGGAATAGGGCTAGGGATAAGGCTAAGGCTAGTGTTAGTCTTAGGGCTAGTGTCAAGTCTACTGTAGTGTTAGTGTTACGGTTAGGTTAGGTTTAGGGCTAGGGCTGAGAGTAGGGCTAGGCCTATGGCTTGGGCTAGGGTTAGTCTTAGGGACTGAGTTAGGGCAAAGGTGAGGGTTAGGTTTATGGCTAGGGTTAGGGTTAGGATTAGGGTTAGGGTTATTAGGTGCAGGAAAACCTCATATGGGTTAGGGTTAGCATTAAGGTTAGGGTCAGCGTTAGGGTAAGTTTAAGTGTAGGGTTAGGTTTAGGGTTAGGGCCAGGGCTAGGGCTAGGGCTAAGGTTAGGGATAGGGTAAGGGTTAGTGCTAGGGCTAGGGCTGTGTTTAGGGTTAATGTTAGAGTTAGAGTTAGGTTTAGGGTTAGTGTGAGGTGTATGGCTAGTGCTAGGGGTAGGGATAGGTTTAGGTTTAGGGTTAGTGTTAGGGCCAGGACTAGGGCTAGGGCTAGGTTTAAGGTAAGGTTTAGGGTTAGGGCTAGGCCTAGGGCTAGGGCTAGGGCTAGTGCTAATGCTATGGCTATGGCTAGGGTTAGGTCTAGGGATATGGCTAGGGATAGAGTAAGGGTTAATGTAAAGGTTAGGTTTAGGGTTGGTGGTAGGTCTAGGGATAGGGATAGGACTAGGTCTAGGGCTAGGGGTAGAGTTAGTATTAGTGCCAGGGTTAGGGCTAGGGTTAGGGTTAGGTTTATGACTAGGATTAGGTTAGGGTTAGGTTTAGGAGGTACAGGAAAACCACATATGGGTTAGGGTTAGGGTTACAGTTACGGTTAGGGTTAGGGTTAGGGATAGGGTTAGGGTTAGGGTTAGGGATAGGGCATGGCTTTGGCTCAGACTAGGGATGTTGTTATGGATAGGATTAGGTTTAGGATTAGAGTTAGGGTTAGGGTTTGGTTTGGTGTTTGGGTTATGGTTATGGTTAGGGGTAGTTATAAGGCTAGGATTATTCTTAGGTTTTGGCTAGGTTTAGGGCTCGGTCTAGGGTTAGTGCTATAACTAGGGTTAGGGTTAGGGTTAGGGTTAGGGTTAGGGTTAGGGTTAGAGATAAGGTTAGCATTATGTTTATGGCCAGATTTAGGTCTAGGGCTAGGTCTAGGGCTAGGACTCAGGCTAGGTTTAGGTCTAGGGTTATTGTTAGGAGGTGCAGGAAAGCCTCACAGGGTAACGGTGATAGCTAGGGCTAGGGCTAGGGCCAGGTGAGGGTTAGGGTTCACGTTCAGTTTTGCGTTCACATTAGGGTTAGGGTTAGGGTTTGGGTTAGGGTTAGGGTTAGGATTAGGGTTAGGTTTGGGTTAGAAGTGCAAGAAAACCTCAAATGAGTTAGTGTTAGGGTAAGGGCTACAGCATTGGCTAGTTTTTCCTGTTAGGGTTAGGGTTATGATTAGGTTTAGAGTTATAATTAGGGTAAGGATTACTTCTAGAGCTAGTGCTAGGTCTAGGGCTAGAGCTAGGGCTATGGCTAAGGCTAGGGTTAGTCTTAGGACTAGGGTCAAGTCTACTGTAGGGTTAGTGTTACAGTTAGGATTAGGCATAGGGCTAGTGTTAGGGCTTGGACTAGGCCGAGGTCTAGTGCTAGGGTTAGTGTTAGGGCCAGGATTAGGCCTAGGGTTAGGGTTAGGTTTATGGCTAGGGTTAGAGTTAGGGTTCGTAGGTGCAGGAAACCGTCATATGGGTCAGGGTTAGCCTTAAGGTTAGTGTTAGGTTTAGGGTTAGGGGTAAGTTTCGGTTTAAGTTAAGGGCCAGGTTTAGGCTACCATTAGGGCAAGGCTAGGGCTAGGGCTAGAGCTAGGGCTAGGGTTAGGGCTATCGGTAGTGTTAGGGCCAGGGCTGGGCTAGGGCTAGTTTAGGGTATGGTTTTTGGTTAGGGCTAGGGGTAGGTCTATGGCTATGGCTAGTGCTAGAATTAGGATTAGCGTAAGAGCTAGGTTTAGGATTAGGCGTAAGGCTGTTGCTACGGTAGGACTAGGCCGAGTGCAAAGGCTAGGGATAGAGTTAGGGCCAGGGTTATGTCTTCAGTTAGGGTTAGTTTTATGGCTAGGATTAGGGTCAGGGTTAGGGTTAGGAGGTATAGGAAAACCTCATATGAGTTAGGGTGAGGGTTAGTGTTAGGGTTAGGGTTAGGGTTAGGGTTAGGGTTAGGGTTAGGGTTAGGTTTGGGTTAGAAGGTCCATGAAACCCTCAAATTGGTTATTGTTAGGGTTAGGGCTATGGCATTGGCTTGGTTTCCTGTTAGGGTTAGGGTTAGGATTAGGGTCTGGATTAGGGTTAGGTTTAGATTTAGAGTTAGGGTTAGGGTTAGGGTTTGGATTAGTTCTAGACCTAGTGATAGGTCTAGGTCTAGGGCGAGGGCTACGCCTTAGGTTAACGTTAGTCTTAGGGTTATTTTTAAGTCTAGGGTTGGTTTAGTGTTAAGGTTAGGGTTAGGTTTGGGCTAGGGCTGAGGGTAGGAATAGGCCTAGGGTTAGGGATATGGTTAGTCTTAAGGCCTTGGTTAGGGCTAGGGTTAGTGATAGGTTTATGGCTAGGGTTCGGGTTAGGGTTAGGGTTAGGAGGTGCAGGAAAACCTCATATGGGTTAGGTTAGTGTTGAGATTAGGGTTAGGGTGAAGGTTAGATTTAGAGGTAGAGTTAGGTTTAGGGTTAGGGCCACCGTTAGGTTTATGATTAGGGCTAGGATAGGGCTATGGCTAGAGCTAGGGCTAGGGCTAGGTTTAGGATTAGGGTTAAGGTCAGGGCTAGGGCTAGGACTAGGTTTAGGGTTAATGTTAGTGTTAGTGTTAGTTTTAGGGTTATTGCGAGGTGTAGGGCTAATGCTAAGGATGGGGCTAGGTTTAGGGTTAGGGCTAGGGCTAGGACTAGGGTTAGGGCTAGGGCTAGGGCTAGGGCTAGGTTTAGTATTAGGGCCAGGGTTAAGGTTATGGTTAGGGTTAGGTTTATGGCTAGGATTAGGATTAGGATTAGTGATGGGGATAGGGCTAATTCTAGGGTTAGGGCTATAATTAGGTTTAGGGTTAGTGTTGAGGGTAAGGTTAGATTATGGTTGGGGCTAGGCTTACGTATTGGGCTGGGGCTAGCGCTAGGGTTAGGGCTAGTATTATGGTTAATATTAGGGCCTGGCTTATGGCTACAGTTAGGGTTATGGTTATAGCTAGGCTTAGGGTTAGGAGGTAGAGGAAAGCCTCATACGATTTGGATTATGGCTAGGGCTAGGGCTAGGGCTAGGGCCAGGTTAGGCTTTGGTTTGCTTTCAGGTTAGGGTTAGCATTAGGGTTAATTTTAGTGCTAGTGTTAGTGTTAATATTAGGGTTAGGGTGAGGGTGAGGGTTAGGATTAGTTCCAGAGCTAGTGCTATGTCTAGGGCTATGGCTAGAGCTACTGATAAGCCTAGGTTAATTCTAGGGCTTAAGCCTAGCCTTATCCCTAGACCTGGCCCTAACCAAAAACCTGTCCCTAAACCTATCCCTACACCTAGCATTAGCCTTGAACCTAGCACTAACCATAAACCTAACTCTAACCCTAACCCTAACCCTAAACTTATCATTAGCCCTAGCTCTAGCCCTAGGTCTAGCCTTGCCCTAATCCTAGGCCTAACCCTGGCCCTAATCCTAAAAATAACCCTACCCCTGACCATAACCCTAACGCTAACCCATATGAGGTTTTCCTGTACCTCCAAACCCTAACCCTAACCCTAAGCCTTGCCATAAAAGTAACCATAAACCTAGCCCTAACCCTGACCCTAACAATAACTCTAGCCCTAGCCCTAACCCTAACCCAAAACCTAACCCAGGCCCTAACCCTAAACCTAACCCTAACCCTAACATTAACAGGAAACCTAGCCAATGCTGTAGCCCTAACCATAACTGTAACCCATTTGAGGCTTTCCTGCACTTTCTAACCCAAACCTAACCCTAAGCCTAACCCTAAGCCTAACCCTAAGCCTAACCCTAACACAAACCCTAACCCTAACCCTAACACTAACCCTAACCCTAATGCTAACTCTAACCCTAATGCGAACCGTAACCCTAGTCATAGCCCTAGACCTAGCTTATACCTAGACCTAGAACTAGCCCCTGCCCTCACCATAATCCTTACCCTAAACCGAGCCCTAGCGCTAGCCTTGCACCTAACCCTAAAACTCAACATATCCCTACGCCTAGCACTAGCACTACAACTCGCAATAACCCTAAACCTAACTCTAACCCTGACACTAACCCTAAACCTAGCCCTAGACCTAGCTCTAACCCTGACCCTTATCCTAACCCTAAACTTAGCCCTAACCCTAGCTCTATGCTTGCCTCAATCCTAGCCTTTACCCTGGCCCTGAAACTAAACCTAACTCTACCTCTAACCCTATCCCTAACCATAACCCATATGAGGTTTTCCAGCACCACCTAACCCTATGCCTAAAACTAACCCTAGCCCGAAACCTAACCCTAACCATAACACTAACCCTACAGGAGACTTGACACTAGCCCTAAGACTAACCCTAGCCTTCGCCATAGCCCTAGCTCTAGCCCTATACCTAGCACTAGCTCTAGAACAAGTCCTTACCCTAATCATAACCTTAAATCTAATCATAACCCTAACAGAAAACCTAGCCAATGCCGTAGCCCTAACCTTAACAATACCCCATTTGAGGCTTCCCTGCTCCTTCTAATCCAAACCTAACCCAAACCCTAACCATAACCCTAACCCTAATGCGAACCCTAAACTCAACGTGAACCTTAACCCTAACCTGGCCCAAGCCCTGGCAATAGCTGTGTCCCTAAACCTAAACCTAAACCTATCCCTACCCCTAGCACTAGCCCTAAACATCACACCAACCATAAATCAAACTCTAACTCAAACCATAACCCAAAACCTTGCCCTAGCCCGAGGCCTAGCCCTGACCTTAACCCTAACCCTAACCTTAGCCCTAGCCATAGCTCTAGCCCTACCTCTAGCCTTACCCTAATCCTAGCCCTAACCGTGGCTCTAACCCTAAACCTAATGCTACCCTTAACCCAAACCCTATCCCTAACCCTAAAGTTAACGCTAACCGTAAACAATATGAGGTTATTCTGCACCTCCTAACCCAACCCTCACCCTAATCCTAACCCTAACCCTAACCCTAACCCTAACCCTAACCCTAACCCTTACCCTAAACCTAAACCTAACTGTAACCCTAACCCGAAAATTAACGTTAACACTAACCCATATGAGGTTTTCCTGTATTTCCTAACCCTAACCCTAACCTTAATTGTAGCCATAAACCTAACCCTAACCCTAGCCCTAATACTGGCTCTAACACTTACCCTAGCCCTAGCCCTAGGCCTAGTCCTAACCCTAGCCATAGCCCTACCCCTAACCCTAAACCTAACCCTTACCCTAATACTAACCATAGCCCTAGCCATAGCCCTAGACCTACCCCTAAACCTAACCCTAGACCTAGCCCTAGCCATAACCCTACACCTTATGCTAAACCTAGACCTAGCCCTATGCCTGGACCTTACCTAATCCTAACCCTAACCCTAAACCTATTTCTACCCCTAGTACTAGCCCTACTACTCGCAGTAACCATAAACCTAACTCTAACCCAAACACTAACACTAAACCTATCCCTATCCCTATTCCTAGCCCTGACCCTAAGCCTAACCCTAACTCTAACCTTAGCCCTAACCCTAGCTCTCGACCTAGCTCTAGCCTAGCCCTTATCCAAGCCCTAACCCTGGCCCTAACACTAAACCTAACCCTAATCCTAACCCTAACATTAAGGCTAACCCTAACCCATATGAAGTTTTCCTGCACCTCCTAACCCTAACTCTAAACCTAACCTTAGCCATAAACCTAACCTTAACCCTAGGCATAACCCATACCCTAAGTCTAACCCTAGCCCTAGCCCTAGGCCTAGCCTACTCTGAGCCCTAGCCCTAAACCTAACCCTAACCATAACACTAACCCTACAGTAGACTTGACCCTAGCACTAAGACTAATCCTAGCTTAGCCATAGCCCTATCTCTAGCCCTAGACCTAGCACTAGCTCTAGAACTAATCCTTACCCTAATTATAACCCTAACCCTAATCATAACCCTAATACTAACAGGAAACCTTGCCAACACCTTAGCCCTAACCCTAACAATAACCCATTTGAGGCTTTACTTCACCTTCTAACCCAAACCTAACCCTAACCCTAACCCATATGAGGTTTTCCTGCACCTCCTAACCCTATCCCTAACCATAACCCTAATCCTAACCCTAACCCTAATTCTAATGCCAACCCTAATCCTAAGCCAAGCCCTAGACCTAGGCTTATTCTGAAACCTAGCCCTAGCCCTACCCCTAACTCTAAAAATAACCCTTACCCTAACCCTAACCTTAGCCATAACCATAGCCCTAGACCTACCCCTAGACCTAGCCCTGGACCTAGCCCTGGCCTTAACCCTAACCCTAACACTAAACCTATCCCTACACTTTGCACTAACCCTAAATCTAACTCTAACAATAAGACTAACTCTAACCCTAACCCTAAAAGGAAACCTTGCAAATGCCATAGCCCTAACCCTAACACTAACTCATTTAAGGCTTTCCTGACCTTCTAACTCAAACCTCACCATAACTCTAACCATAACCCTAACCCTAATACGAAAGTTAATTTAAACATGATCCCTAACATAACCTGGCCAGAGGACTAGCCCTAGCCTTATCCCTAACCCTGTGAGGCTTTCCTGCAACTCCTAACCTTAAGCCTAGCCATAAACCGAAACCTTACCGTAGCCATTAACCTAGCCCTAATATTAACCCTAATCCTAGCCCTAAACCTAACCCTAGCGCTAGCCCTAGGCCTAGACATAAACCTGGCCCTAACCATAATCCTAAGCTTATCCCTAAACCTATCCCTAACCATAGTTATAGCCCTAAACCTAGACATAGCTCTAACCCTAACACTAAAACTAACCCTAAGCCTAGCCTTATGCCTAGCTCTAATCTTAACCCCATCCCAAACACCAAACCTAACCCTAACCCTAACCTAACCCTAAACTAATCCTATCCATGACCATATCAATAGTGGGAGTCCTAGCCTTGCCCTATCCCTACCCGTAACCCAAAAACTAACCCTATCCCTAACCCATATAGGGTTTTCCTGTACCTCCTAACACTAACCCTAACCCTAATCATAGCCATAAACCTAACACGAATCCTAGCCCTAACACTGGTCCTAAAACTAACCCTAGCCCTAGCCCTAGACCTAGTCTAATGCCTAGCCCAAGCCCTACACCTAACCCTAAACCTAACCCTTACCCTACCTTAAACATAACACTAGGCCTAGCCAGAGACCTAGGCCTCCACCTAGACCTAGCCCTGGACATAGCCCGAGCCCTAACCCTAACCCTAACCACGAAACTATCCCTACCCCTAACACTAGCCCTACACCTCACACTAACCCTAACCCTAACCCTAATACTAACCCTATTGCGAACCCTAAACCGAACGGGAACCCTACATTAACCTGCTCTAGCCCTAGCCCTAGCCATAATCCTAACCCTATGAGGCTTTCCTGTACCTCCTAACCCTAAGCCTAGGCATAACCCTAACCCTAACCGTAGCAATAACCCTAACCCTAATATTAACCATAATCCTAGCCCTAACCCTATCCCTAGCCCTAGCCATAGAGGAAATCCTTAATTCTAAATTTAATCCTAACCCTAACCCTAATCCTAGTTATAGCCCTAACCCTAGACATAGCTCTAGTCCTAACCCTAACCCTAACCCCAAACAATTTCCTAACCCTAGCCTTAACCCAGGCCTAACACTAACCCTAGCCCTAGCCCTAGGCCTAGCCCTACCCGTAGCCCTAGCCATAAACCTAACCGGAACCGTAATACTAACCCTAACCTGGACTTAACCCTAGCCCTAAGACTAACCCTAGCCATAGCCGTAGCCCTAGCTCTAGCCCTAGACCTAGCACTAGTTCTAGAACTAATCCTAACCTAAATTCTAATATTAACCCTAACCCTAACAGGAAAGCTAGCCAATGCTGTAGCCCTAACCCTAACAATACCCCATTTGAGGCTTTCCTGCTCCTTCTAATCCAAACCTAACCCTAGCCCTAACCCTAACCATAACCATAACCCTAACCCTAGACCTAAACCTAATGTGAACCCTAAATTGAACGCGAACCCTAACCCTAACCTGGCCTGAGCCCTAGAACTAGCCTTATCCCAAACCCTGTGAGGCTTTCCTGCAACTCCTAACCTTAAGCCTAGCCATAACACTAACCCTAACTGTAGCCATAACCCTGGCCCTAATATTAACCCTAATCCTAGCACTAAAGCTAGCCCTAGCCCTAGACCTAGACCTCAACCTGTCCCCAACCATAATCCTAACCTAAACCCTAAACCCTAACCCTAACACTAGTTATAACCCTAACCCTAGACCTAGCCCTAGCCCTAATGCTAACCCTAACCCTTACCCTAACCCTAACCCTAACCCTAACCCTAGCCTTATGCCTAGCTCTAATCTTAACCCTAGCCCAAACACCAAACCTAACCCTAACCCTAACCTAACGCTAAACCTAATCCTATCCATGACCATATCACTAGTGGGAGTCCTAGACTGGCCCTATCCCTACCCCTAACCCTAAAATAACCCTACCCCTAACCCATATGAGGTTTTCCTGTATCTCTTAACACCCTAACCCTAATCATAGCCATAAACCTAACATGAACCCTAGCCCTAACACTGGCCCTAAAACTAACCCTAGCCCTAGCCCTAGGCCTAGTCTAATGCCTAGCCCAAGCCCTACACCTAACCCTAAACCTAACACTTACCCTACCTTAACCATACCATAGGCCTAGCCTCTAGACCTACACCTAGACCTAGGCCTGGACCTATTATGAGCCCTAACCCTAACCCTAACCATAAAACTATCCCTACCCCTAGCACTAGCCATACACCTCGCAGTAACCCTAACCCAAACCCTAACCCTAACACTAACCCTAACAAGAAACCTACCCAATCCCATAGCCCTAACCCTAACACTAACCCATTTGAGGCTTTCCTGCACCTTCTAAGCCTACCTGAACCTAACCATAACCCTAACCCTAACCCTAAAACTAACCCTATTGCAAACCCTAAACCGAACGCGAACCCTACACTAACCTGCCCTAGCCCTAGCCCTAGCTATAATCCTAACCCTATGAGGCTTTCCTGTACTTCCTAACCCTACACCTAGGCATAACCCTAACCGTAACCGTAGCAATAACCCTATCCCTAATATTAACCTTAATCCTAGCCCTAACTCTAGCCCTAGCCCTAGCCATAGAGGAAATCCTTAATTCTAAACTTAACCCTAACCCTAACCATAATCCTAGTTATAGCCCTAACCCTAGACATAGCTCTAGTCCTAACCCTAACCCTAACCTCCAATCTAATCCTAACCCTAGCCTTAACCCAGGGCCTAACACTAACCCTAGCCCTAGCCCTATGCCTGGCCGTACCCGTAGCCCTAGCCATAAACCTAACCCGAACCATAATACTAACCCTACCCTGGACTTAACCCTAGCCCTAAGACTAACCCTAGCCATAGCCATAGCCCTAGCTCTAGCTGTAGACGTAGAACTAGCTCTAGAACTAATCCTAACCGGAACCCTAATATTAACCCTAAGCCCTAACCCCTAATCCTAACCCTAACCCTAACAGGAAACCTAGCCAATGCCATAGCCCTAACCCTAACAATAGCCCATTTGAGGCTTTCCTGCTCCTTCTAATCCAAACCTAACCCTAACCCTAACCCTAACCCTAACCCTAACCCTCACCCTAACCCTAATCCTAACACTAACCCTAATGCCAAACCTAAATTGAAAGCGAACACTAACCCTAACCTGGCCCGAGCCCTAGCCCTAGTTTTATCCCTAAAATATGAGGCTTTCCTGCAACTCCTAACCTTAATCCTAGCCATAACCCTAGCTCTAATTGTAGCCATTAACCTAGCCCTAATATTAACCCTAATCCTAGCCCTAACCAATGCCCTAACCCTAGCCCTAGCACTAGCCCTAGACCTAAAGCTGGCCCTAACCGTAATCCTAAACTTAGCCCTAATCTTAACCCTAACCATAGTTATAGCCCTAAACCTAGCCCTAGCCCTAGCCCTAGCCCTAACCCTACACCTAACCCTAACCCTAACCCTAACAGTAGCCATATCCCTAACTCTAATCTTAAACCTAACCCAAACACCACACCTAACCCTAACCCTAACCTAACCCTAAACCTAATCCTATCCATAACCTTATTCCTAGTGGGAGCTCTATGTTGCCCTATCCCTAGTCCTAACACTGGTCCTAACTCTAAACCTATCCCTAACCCTAATCTAACCCTAACCCTAACCCTAACCCTAACCCTCACCCTAACCCTAACCCATATGAGGTTTTCCTGTACATCCTAAACCTAACCCTAAACCTAACCATAGCTATAAACCTAACCCTAAACCTAGCCCTAACACTGGTCCTAACACTAACCCTAGCCCTAGCCCTAGGCCTAGTCTTTTGCCTAGCCCAAGCCTTACACCTAACCCTAAACCTAACCCTTACCCTAACCCTAACCATAACCCTAGCCTTAGCCATAGACTTAGACCTACACCTAGACCTAGCCCTGGAAATAGCCCTGGCCCTAACCCTAACCCTCACCCTAAAGATATTCTCACTGCTAGCACTAGCCCTACACCTCGCACTAACCCTAAACCTAACACTAACACTAACACTAACACTAACACTAACACTAACACTAACACTAACACTAACACTAACACTAACACTAACCCTAACAAAAAAACTACCCAATGCCGTATCCCTAACCTTAACACTAACCCATTTGAGGCTTTCCTGCACCTTCTAACCCTACCTAAGCCAAACCATAACCCTATCCCTAACCCTAACTCTAACCGTAATGTGAACCCTAAACTGAACGTGAACCCTAACCCTAACCTGCCCCGAGCCCTAGCCCTAGCCCTAGCCCTAGCCCTAGCCCTAACCCTAACCCTGTGAGGCTAACATGCACCTCCTAACCCTAATCCTAGCCATAACCCTAGCCCTAGCCCTAGCCCTAGCCCTAGCTTTTG
>CM050513.1:0-33746 GCA_027563665.1 Antrozous pallidus | reverse complement strand
GTTAAGGGTTTAGGGTTAGGGTTAGGGTTAGGGTTAGGGTTAGGGTTAGGGTTAGCTGTAGGGTTAGGTTTAGGGTTAAGTTTAGGGTTAGGGTTAGGGTTAGGGTTAGGTCCAGGGCAGGGTTTGGTCTGTGTTTAGGTTAAGGTTTAGGGTTAGAGCTAGGGCTATGTCTACCGCTAAGTCAAGTTGTTGGTTCTGGGCTGTTGTTAGTGCTAGGGTTAGGGTTAGGGTAAGGGTTAGGTTTAGGATTCGGGTTAGGGATAGGGCTAGGGTGAGGACTAGTCCTAGGGTTAGGGCTAGGGTAAGTGTTAGGGCCAGGGTTAGGGATAGGGTTTGGGTTAGGTTTATGGCTAGGATTAAGGTTAGGGATAGAGTTAGTTTAAGGGTTAGTGTGAGGTATAGGGCTAGGGCTAGGGGTAGGGATAGTTTTAGGTTTAGCATTAGGGTTAGGGTTAGGGCCAGTGCTAGGTCTAGCGGTCTGTTTAGGGTAAGTTTTATGGTTAGAGCTAGGGCTAGCTCTAGGTCTGGGTCTAGGGGTAGGTCTAAGGCTATGGCTAGGACTAGGGTTAGGGTTACAGTAAGGAGGTACAGGAAAACCTCATATGGGTTAGGGTTAGTGTTAAGGTTAGTTTTAGGGATAGGGTTTGTTTTAGTGTTAGGAGTAGGGTTAGGTTTAAGCTTAGGGTTAGGGCTAGGGCTAGGGTTTGGACTAGGCCTAGGACTAGGGCTAGGGTTAGTATTAGGGCCAGGGTTAGGGTAGGGTTAGGGTTAGGGTTAGGGTTACGACGTGCAGGAAATCCACATATGGGTTAGGGTTAGCGTTAAGTTTATGGCTAGTGTTAGGGTTAGATATTGGTTTAGTGTTAGTGCGAAGTATAGGGTTAGGGCTAGGGGTAGGGATAGTTTTAGGTTTAGTGTTAGCGTTAGGGTTAGGGCCAGGGCTAGGGCTAGGGCTAGGACTAGGTTTAGGGTTATGGCTAGGTCTAGTGCTAGGCCTGGGCAAGGGCTAGGTCTAGGGCTAGGTCTAGTGGTAGGTCTAGGGCTATGGCTATGGCTAGGGTTCACATGAGTGTTAGAGTTAGGGTTAGGTTTAAGGTTAGTATTAGGGTTAGGGTTAGGGTTAGGGTTAGGGTTAGGGTTAGGGTTAGGATTGGGTTAGAAGGTGCAGGAAAGCCTCAAAAGTGTTATTGTTAGAGTTAGAGTAACAACATTGGCTAGGTTTCCTGTTAGGCTTAGGGTTATGATTAGGGTTAGGGTTATAATTAGGGTAAGGATTAGTTCCAACACTAGTGCTAGGTCTAGGGCTAAAGCTAAAGCTATGGCAAAGGCTAGAGTTAGTCTTAGGTCTAGGGTCAAATCTAATTTACTGTTAGTGTTACAGTTCAGGGTAGGTTTAGGACTAGGGCTGACAGTAGTTCTAGGCCTAGTGCTAGGGGCAGGGTTAGTCTTATGTTCTGGGATAAGGCTAGTTTTAGGCTTAGGTTTATGGCTAGGGTTAGGGTTCGGGTTAGGGTTAGTAGATACAGGAAAACCTCATATCAGTTAGGGTTATTGTTAGTTTACAGTTAGTGTTAGGGTTAGTGTTAGAGTTAGGGTGAGGGTTAGTGGTAGGGTCAAGTTTAGGGTTAGGACCAGGTTTAGGGCTAGGGTTAGGACAAGGCTAGAGCTAGGGTTAGAGCTAGGACTAGGGCTAAGTCTTGGGTTAGAGTTAGCATCAGGCCTAGGGCTAGGGCTATCGCTAGGTTTAGGGTTAGTGTTAGGGTTAGAGTTAAGTTTATGGTTACGGCGAGGTGTAGGGCTAATGCTAGGGATAGGGATAGGTTTAGGGTTATTATTAGGTTTATAGTTACAGCCAGGGCTAGGGCTAGGGCTTGGTTTAGGGTACGGTTTAGGGTTATGGCTCGGGCTTGGTCTAGGGGTACATCTAGGGCTTTGGCTAGGGCTAGGGTTAGGGTTACTGACAAGGTTAAGGCTAGAGTTAGGGTTAGGTTTATGGTTAGGAATAGGGATAGGTTTAGTGTTAGGAGGTATGGGAAAACCTCATATGGGTTAGGGTTAGCGTTAAGGTTAAGATTAGGGTTAGGGTTAGGGTTACTTTTAGTGTTAGGTTTAGGTGTAGGGTAAGTTTTAGGGTTAAGGTTAGGGTTAGGGTTAGGGTTAGGGTTAGGGTTAGGGTTAGGGTTAGGGTTAAGGTTAGGGTTAGGGCCAGGGCTAGGGCTAGGTCTGTGTTTAGGTTAAGGTTTAGGGTTATAACTAGGGCTACATCTACCGCTAAGTCTAGGGGTAGGTCTAGGTCTATGGTTAGTGCTAGGGTTAGGGTTAGGGTAAGGGTTAGGTTTAGGGTCAGTGTTAGGGCTAGGGCTAGGGTGAGGACTAGTCCTAGGGCTAGGGCTAGGGTATGTGTTAGGGCCAGGGTTAGGGCTATGGTTAGGGTTAGGTTTATAGCTAGGATTAGGGTTAGGATTAGAGTTAGTTTAAGGGTTAGTGTGAGGTATAGGGCTAGGGCTAGGTGTAGGGATAGTTTTAGATTTAGCATTAGGGTTAGGATTAGGGACAGTGCTAGGTCTACTGGTCTGTTTAGGGTAAGGTTTATGGTTAGAGCTAGGGCTAGCTCTAGGTCTAGGACTAGGGGTAGGTCTAGGGCTATGGCTAACTAGGGTTAGGGTTACAGTAAGGAGGTACAGGAAAACCTCATATGGGTTAGGGTTAGCGTTAAGGTTAGGTTTAGGGATAGGGTTTGTTTTAGGGTTAGGGGTTGGGTTAGGTTTAGTGTTAGGTTTAGGACCTGGGTTATGGTTAGGAGGTACAGGAAAACCTCATATGAGTTAGAGTTAGCTTTAAGGTTAGGATTAGGGTTACTGTTAGGGTTAGAGGTAGTGTAAGTTTTAGGGTTATGGTTAGGGTTAGGCTTAGGTTTAGGGTGTGGTTCAGGGTTAGCTCTAGAATTAGAGCAAGGCTAGATCTAGGTCTATAGCTTGGGTAGGGCTAAGGTTAGGGTTACAGTTAGAGTGACAGCTAGCACTAGGGCTATGGCTAGGTTTAGGTTTAGTGTTAGGGCTAGAGATTGGTTTAGGGTTTGTGCGAGGTGTAGTGCTAGTACTAGGAGTAGGGGTATTTTTAGGGTTAGTGTTAGGGTTATGGTTAGGGCCAGGTCTAGGGCTATGGCTAGGTTTAGTGTAAGGTTTAGTGTGTGGGGTAGGGCTAGGTCTGGGGCTAGGTCTAGGGGTAGGTCTAGGGCTATGGCTAGGGCTAGGGTTCACATTAGGGTTAGAGTTAGGGTTAGGCTTAGGGTTAGGTTTAGGGTTAGGTTTGGGTTAGGGTTAGGGTTAGTGTTAGGGTTATGGTTAGGGTTAGGGTTAGGGTTCGGGTTAGGGTTAGGGTTAGATTTGGGTTAGAAGGTGCAGAAAAGCCTCAAATGGGTTATTCTTACCTTTAGGGCTCTGGCATTGGCTAGGTTTCCTGTAGGGTTAGGGTTATGATTAGGGTTAGGGTCATGATTAGGGTAAGGATTAGTTCTAGAGCTAGTGCTTGGTCTAGGACTAGTGCTAGTGCTATGGCTAAGGCTAGGGTTAGTCTTAGGGCTAGTGTCTAGTGTACTGTAGGGTTAGTGTTACAGTTAAGGGTAGCTTTATGGCTAGGGCTGAGAGTAGGGCTAGACCTAGGGCCAGGGATTGGTTAAGTCTTAGGGACTGGGTTAGGAATAGGGTTAGGGTTATGTTGATGGCTAGGGTTAGGGTTAGGGCTAGGGTTAGGGTTAGGATGTGCAGGAAAATCTTATATGGTTTAGGGTTAACGTTAAGGTTAGGGTTAGGTTTATGGTTATGGTTAGGGATAGGGTTAGGGCCAGGGCAAGAGCTAGGACTAGGTTTAGGGGAAGGTCTAGGGTTAGGGCCAGGGCTCCTGTATGGCTAAGTCTAGGGGTAAGTATAGGGCTATGGCTAGGGCTATGGTTAGGGTTAGTGTAAGGGTTAGGTTTAGGGTTGGTTTTAGGGGTAGGGCTAGGGGCAGGATTAGGACTAGACCTAGGGATAGGGCTAGGGTTAGTGTTAGGGCCAGGGTTAGCGCTAGGGTTAGTGTTAGGTTTATGGCTAGGATTAGGGTTAGGGTTAGGTTTAGGAGGTACAGGAATACCTCATTTGTGTTAGGGTTAGTGATGAGGTTTGTGTTAGGGTTAGGGTTAGTTTATGGTTAGGGGTAGGGTTAGGATTAGGGTTATGGTTAAGGTTGGAGTTAGGGCTAGGGTTATGGTTAGGGTTAGGCTTAGGGTTAGGAGGCAGGAAAAGCTCATATAGGTCAGGGTTAGCGTTAAGGATAGGTTTAGGTTTATGGTTAGTTTTGTAGTTAAGGGTAGGGTTATGTTTAGCGTTAGGGCCAGGCTTATGCTAGGATTAGGGCAATGCTAGACCTAGGGCTAGAGCTAGGGCTAGAGCTAGGGTTATGGTTAGGGTTAGTGTTAGGGTTAGAATTAGTTTTTGGGTTAGTGGGAAGTGCAGGGCTATTTCTAGGGCTAGGAATAGGTTTAGGGTTAGGGCCAAGTCTATTGTTGGGCTAGGTTTAGAGTAAGGTGTTGTGTTAGGTATTGGGCTAGGACCATGGCTATGGATAGGTCTAGGTTTAGGTCTAGGGCTTTGGCTAGGGCTAGGGTTAGGGTTATGGTAAGGGATAGTTTTAGGGTTAGAGGTAGGGCTAAGGCTAGGACTAGGACTAGGCCAAGGGTTAGGGCTAGCGTAAGTGTTTTGGCCAGGGTTAGGGCTAGGGTTAGGATTAGGTTTATGTCTAGGATTAGGGTTAGGGTTATGTTTGGAGGTACAGAAAAACCTCATATGGGTTATGATTAAGGTTAGGAGTAGTGTTACGGTTATGGTTAGGGTTAGGGATAGGTATAGCTTTAGGTTTAGGGTAAGGGTTAGCATTAGGGACAGGATTAGGGCTATGGATATGGTAATGGATAGTATTAGGTTTAGTTGTAGGGTTAGGTTTAGGGTTATGTTTGGTGTTTGGGCTAGGGTTAAGATTAAAGCTAGGGCTAGGACTAAGCTTAGGGTTAGGGTTAGGGTTAGGATTAGGCTTTGGTTATGGTTAGGGTTATGGTTAGGGTTCGTTTTGGGTTAGAAGGTGCAGAAAAGCCTCAGATGGATTATTGTTACAATTTGCGCTAAGGTATTGGCTAGGTTTCCTGTTAGGCTTAGGGTTAGGATTAGGGTTAGGGTTAGGGTTAGGGCTAGGGATAGGGCAAGGCTACGTGATCTGACTAGGGATATGGTAATGGATAGCAGTAGGTTTAGTTGTAGGGTTAGGGTTAGGGTTAGGTTTGGTGTTTGGGCTAGGGTTAAGATTAGAGCTAGGGCTAGGGCTAGACTTATGGTTAGGTTTAGGGTCAGAGATAGGGTTAGGGTTTGGGTTACGGTTAGGGTTATGGTTAGGGTTAGGTTTGGGTTAGAAGGTCTATGATATCCTCAAATGGCTTATTGTTATAGTTTGGGCTAAGGTATTGACTATGTTTCCTGTTAGGTTTAGGGTTAGGATTAGGGTTAGGGTTAGGTTTAGGGTTAGGGTTAGTGTTAGGATTAAGGTTAGGGTTAGATTTACGTTTAGGATTAGTTCGAGAGCTAGTGCTTGTTGTAGGTCAAGAGCTAGTGCTAAGGCTAAGGCTAGGGTTAGGCTTGGGGATAGGGTTACGTCTAGGTTAGTGTTAGTGTTACGGTTCGGGTTAGGCTTGGATCTAGGGCTGATGTAGGGATAGCCGTAGGGCTAGTGCTAGGGTTAGTGTCAGGGCCTGAGTTAGGGCTAGGGTTAGGGTTAGGTTTATGGCTAGGATTAGGGTTAGGATTATGTTTAGGAGGTACAGGAAAATCCCACATGGGTTAGGTGTAGGGTTAGGGTTAAGGTTAGGGTTAGGGACGGTTTAGGGTTTGGTCCAGGGTTAGGGCTAGGGAAAGCACAAGGCTAGGGCTCAGACTAGGGATATGGTTATGGATAGGATTATGTTTAGTGATAGGGTAAGGGTTAGGGTTAGGTTTGGTGTTTGGGCACTGTTAGGTTTAGAGCTAGGGCTAGGGCTAGGTTTAGGGTTAGGGTTATGGTTATGGTTAAGGTTAGTGCTAGGGCTAGGGCTAGTGTTAGGGCTATTACTACGGTTAGGATTAGGTTAGGTGCCAGGTTTACATCTAGGGCTAGCGTTAGGGCTAGGGGTAGGGCTAGGATTACGGTTAATATTAGGGCTAGGGTTATTTCTATGGTCATGGTTAGGGTTCTGGCTAGGATTAAAGTTAGGAGGTGCAGAAAAAACTCATACGGTTAGGATTATGGCTAGGGATAGGGCTATGGCCAGGTTAGGGTTAGCGTTAGCGTCGTCTTAGGGTTTGCCTTAGAATTAGAGTTAAGTTTAGGGTTAGGTTAGGGTTAAGGTTAGGGTTATGGTTAGGAGGTGCAGGAAATCATCATATGGGTTAGGGTTTGGGTTACGTTTTCGGTTAGGGTTAGGGTTAGAGTTAGGTTTAGGGTTAGTGCGAAGTATAGGGCTAGGGCTAGGGGTAGGGATAGTTTTAGGTTTAGCATTAAGGTTAGGGTTAGGGCCAGGGCTAGGGCTAGGGCTCTGTTTAGGATAAGGTTTATGGTCAAAGCTAGGGCTAGCTCTAGGGCTAGGTCTAGAGGTAGGTCTAGGGCTATGGCTAGGACTAGGGTTAGGGTTAGGGTAAGGAGGTACAGGAAAACATCATATGGGTTAGGGTTAGAGTTAGGGTTAGGTTTAGGTTTAGGGTTGCTTTTAGGGGTAGGGGTAGGCTTAGGAGATACAGGAAAACCTCAAAAGGCTTAGGGTTACCATTAAGGTTAGGATTAGGGTTAGGGTTAGGGTTAAGGTTAGGTTTTGGGTCAGTTTCAGGGTTAGCTCTAGAATTAGGGCAAGGCTAGAGCTAGGGCTATAGCTTGGTTAGGCCTAAGGTTAGGGTTACGGTTAGGGTCAGGGCTAGGTTTAGGGTTAGTGTTAAGGTTAGAGTTAGGTTTTGGGTTAGTGCGAGGTGTAGTGCTAGTGCTAGGAGTTGAGATCGGTTTGGGGTTAGGCTTAGGGTTAGGGTTAGGGTTAGGTTTAGGGTTAGGGTTAGGGTTAGGGTTAGCGCCAGGGTAATGCTAAGGCTAGGTTAAAGGTAAGGTTTAGGGTTACGGTAGGGCTAGATCTAGGGCTCGGTCTAGGGGTGGGTCTAGGGCTATGGCTAGGGCTTGTTATCACATTAGCATTAGAGTTAGGGTTAGGGTTAGGGTAGGTTTAGGGTTAGGTTTAAGGTTACGGTTAGGTTTAAGGTTAGGGTTAGGTTGATGGCTAGGGTTAGGGTTAGGATTAGGGTTAGGGTTAGGAGGTGCAGGAAAACCTCATATGGGTTAGTGTTAATGTTAAGGTTTGGGTTAAGGTTACGGTTAGGGTTAGGGCCAGGGCTAGAGCTAGAGCTAGTACTAGGTTTAGGGTAAGGTTTAGGGTTAGGGAAGGTCTAGATCTAAGGCTAGGTCTAAGGGTAAGTATAGGGCTATGGCTAGGGCTTAGGTTAAGGTTAGGGTAAAGGTTAGGTTTACGGCTTGTGTTAGGGCTAGGGCTAGGGTTAGGGTTAGGACTAGGCCTAGGGCTGGTTTAGTGTTAGGGCCAGGGTTAGGGCTAGGTTTAGTGTTAGGTTTATGGTTAGGATTAGGGTTATGGTTTGGGTTAGGAGGTACAGGAAAACCTCATTTGTGTTAGGGTTAGCGTTAAAGTTAGCGTTAGGATTCGGGTTTGTTTTAGGGTTAGGGTTACGGTTAGCATTAGGATTAGGCTTAGGGTTAGAGTTAGGGGTAGGGTTAGGGTTAGGGTTAGAGTTGGGAGGTTCAGGAAAAGCTCATAAGGGTCAGGGTTAGCATTAAGGTTAGGGTTAGGGTTAGTTTTGGTGTTAAGTGTCGGGTTAGGTTTAGGGTTAGGCCAGGCTTAGGGCTAAGATTAGCGCTAGTCTAGGGCTAGGGCTAGAGCTAGGCCTAGAGCTAGGGTTAGCGTTAGGGTTAGTTTTAGGGTTAGAAATAGTTTTATGGTTAGTGCGAGGAGCAGGGCTATTGCTAGGGCTAGGGATAGGTTTAGGGTTAGGGTTAGGGTTACCGCCAGGCCTAGGGCTAGGGCTAGGGCTAGGTTTAGGGTTATGGTTAGTGGCAGGGCTAAGGTTAGTGCTAGGTTTAGGCTTAGTGTTAGGGTTAGAGTTAGGTTTCGGGTTAGTGCGAAGTGCAAGGCTAGTTCTAGGGGTAATGATAGATTTAGGGTTAGGGTTAGGGTTAGGGCCAGGGCTAGGGCTTGGTCTAGGTTTCGGGTAAGGTTTAGGGTTAGGTTTAGGGCTAGGGCTAGGGCTTGGGCTAGAGGTAGGTCTCAGGCTATGATTAGGGTTAGGGTCAGGGTTAGAGTAAGGGTTAATTTTTGGGTTAGGTGTAGGGCTAGGGATAGTGCTAGGACTAGGCCTAGGGTTTGCACTAGGGTTAGTGTTAGGGCCAGGGATAGAGCTAGGTTTAGGGTTAGCTTTATGGCTAGGATTAGGGTTACTGTTATTGTTAGGACTAGTTCTAGAGCTAGTGCTAGGTCTAGGGCTTGGGCTAGGTCTATGGCTAAGGCTAGGGTTAGTCTTAGTTCTAGTTTCATGTCTACTGTAGGGTTAGTGTCATGGTTAGGGTTAGGTTTAGGGCTCATGCTGAGGATTGGCCTAGGCCTAGGGCTAGTTCTAGGGTTAGTGTTAGGGCCTGGGTTAGGACTAGTTTAGGGTTAGGTTTATGGCTAGCATTAGGTTTAGCGTTATGGTTAGGAGGTGCAGAAAAAGTTCATATGGGTTAGAGTTAGAGTTTAGGTTAAGGTTAGGGTTAGGGTTACGGGTTGGGGTAGGGTTAGGTTTAAGGTTAAGGCCAGGGTTAGGGCTAGCTTTTAGCCAAGGCTATGGCTATGGCGGGAGCTAGTGCTAGGGCTAGTGTTAGGATTAGGGTAATAGTTATGTTTAGGGTTAGTGCAAAGTGTAGGGATAGTGCCAGGGATAGGGATAGGTTTAGGGTTAGGGTTAGTTCCAGGGTTGTGGCAGGGCTAGGTTTTAGGCTAGGGTTATGGCCAGGGCTAGGTCTAGGCCTAGGACTAGGGCTATGGTCAGTGTTAGGGCCAGGGTTAGGGTTAGGGTTGGGGGTAGGTGTATGGATAGGATTAGTGTTAGGTTTAGGGTTAGGGATAGGGTTAGTGTTAGTGTAAGGGTAAGGCTTAGGGTTAAGGATAAGTTTAGGGTTAGGGCCAGGGTTAGGGCTAGGGAATGAGCAAGGCTAGGGCTCAAATTAGAGATATGGTTATGAATAGGATTAAGTTTAGTGTTACGGTAGGATTTAGGGTTAGGTTTGGTGTTTGGGCTAGGGTTAATTTTAGAGCTAGGGCTAGGGCTAGGATAAGGGTTATGGTTAGGGTTAGGTTTAGGGATCGGGCTAGGGCTAGGTCTAGAGTTAGCGCTATAAATAGGGTTGGGATTAGGTTAAGGGTAGGTTAATGTTAGGATTATGGTTTGCGCCAGGTTTACGTCCAGGGCTAGGGCTAGGGCTCGGGTTAGGGCTAGGAATATGGTTAATATTAGGGTTAGGGTTATTGCTATGGTCATGGTTAGGGTTCTGGCTAGGCTTAGGGTTAAGAGGTGCAGGAAAGCCTCATAGGGTTAGGATTTTGGCTAGGGATAGGGCTCGGACAAGGTTAGGGTTAGAGTTCACGTTTGTCTTAGGGTTCACATTAGGGTTAAAGTTAAGGTTAGGGTTACAGGTTAGGGTTAGGGTTAGTGTTAAGTTTAGGGTTAGGGTCAGGGTTGGGGTCAGGGTTAGGGGTAGGTTTAGGTTTAGTGTTAGTGCCAGGGTTAGGGCTATGATTAGGGCAACGCTAGGACTAGGTCTAGAGCTAGGGCTAGGGCTAGGGTTAGGGGTAGGGTTATTGTTAGAATTAGAGTTAGGTTTAGGGTTAGTGCGAAGTGCAAGGCTAGTGCTAGGGTAGGGATAGATTTAGGATTAGGATTAGGGTTACAGCCAGGGCTAGGTCTAGGTCTAGGTTTAGGGTAAGGTTTAGGGTTAGGGTTAGGGCTAGGGCTAGGGCTTGAGCTACGGGTAGGTCTCAGGCTATGATTAGGGCTAATGTCAGGGTTAGAGTAATGGTTGGTTTCAGGGTTATGGTTAGGGCTAGGGCTAGAGCTAGGACTAGGCCTAGGGCTAGCACTAGGGTTAGTGTTAGGGCCAGGGATAGAGCTAGGGTTAGGGTTAGCTTTATGGCTAGGTTTAGGTTTAGGGTTAGGGTTAGGATTAGTTGTAGAGCTAGTGCTAGTTCTAGGGCTAGGGCTAGGTCTACGGCTAAGGCTAGGGTTAGTCTTAGTTATAGGTTCATGTCTACTGTAGGGTTAGTGTTTCAGTTAGGGTTAGGTTTAGGGCTCATGCTGAGGATTGGGCTAGGCCTAGGGCTAGGTCTAGGGTTGGTGTTAGGGCCTGGGTTAGGACTAGTTTAGGGGTAGGTTTATGGCTAGGATTAGGTTTAATGTTAGGGTTATGATTTGCAGAAAAACCTCATATGGGTTAGAGTTCGCATTTAGGTTAGGGTTAAGGTTAGGGTTAGGGTTACGGGTTGGGGTAGGGTTAGGACTATGGCTAGGTTTAGGGTTAGTGTTAGGGTTACAGTTAGGTTTAGGGTAGTGCGAAGTGTAAGGCTAGTGCTAGGGTAAGGATAGATTTAGGGTTAGGGTTAGTGTTAGGGTTAGGGTTAGGGTTAGTTTTAGGGCCAGGGATAGAGCTAGGTTTAGGGTTAGCTTTATGGCTAGAATTAGGATTAGGGTTAGGGTTAGGATTAGTTCTAGAGCTAGTGCTAGTTCTAGGGCTTGGGCTAGGTCTACGGCAAAGGCTAGGGTTAGTCTTAGTTCTAGGTTCATGTCCACTGTAGGGTTAGTGTTAGAGTTAGGGTTAGGTTACAGGCTCATGCTGAGGATTAGGCTAGGCCTAGGGATAGGTCTATGGTTTGTGTTAGGGCCTGGGTTAGGACTAGTTTAGGGTAAGGTTTATGGCTAGGATTAGGTTTAGGGTTAGGTTTAGGAGGTGCAGAAAAACTTCATATGGGTTAGAGTTAGAGTTTAGGTTAGGGTTAGGGTTAGGGTTACCGTTTGAGGTAAGGTTAGGTTTAAGGTTAGGGCCAGGGTTAGGGCTAGGTTTTGGGCAAGGCTATGGCTATGGCTGGAGCTAGGGGTAGGGTAGGGTTCGGGTTAGGGTAATAGTTAAGTTTAGGGTTAGAGCGAAGGATAGTCCCAGGGATAGGGATAGGTTTAGGGTTAGGGTTAGATCCAGGGTTGGGGCAGTGCTTGGTTTAAGGCTAGGGGTAGGTCTAGGCCTAGGACTAGTGCTAGGGTTAGTGTTAGGGCCAGGGTTAGGGTTAAGGTTAGGTTTAGGAGGTACAGAAAAACCTCATTTGGGTTAGATTTAGGGTTCGGGATAGTGTTAGTGTTAGTGTGAGGGTTAGGGTTAGGGTTAGGGATAGTTTTAGGGTTATGGACAGGGTTAGGGCTAGGGAAAGAGCAAGGCCAGGGCACAAATTAGAGATATGGTTATGGATAGGATTAGGTTTAGTGTTAGGGTAAGGTTTTGGGTTAGGTTTGGTGTTTGGGCTAGGGTTAAGTTTAGAGCTAGGGCTAGGGCTAGGGCTAGGGCTAGGGTAAGAGTTATGGTTACGGTTAGGTTTAGGGCTAGTGCTAGGGCTAGGTTTAGCGTTAGCGCTATAACTAGGGTTAGGATTAGGTTAGGGGTAGGGTTAATGTTAGGATTATGGTTTGCGCCAGGTTTATGTCTAGGGCTAGTGCTAGGGCTCAGGTTTGGGCTAGGATGATGGTTAATATTATGGCTAGGGTTGTTGCTACAGTCATGGTTAGGGTTCTGTCTAGGCTTAGGGTTAGGAAATGCAGGAAAGCCTCATAGGGTTAGGATTATGGCTAGGGATAGGGCTAGGGTCAGGTTAGGGTTAGAGTTCGCGTTTGTCTTAGGGTTTGCATCAGGTTTATAGCTAAGGTTAGGGTTAGGGTTAGGGATAGGGTTAGGTTAGGGTTAGAGTTAGGTTAGGGTTAGGGTTAGGAGGTATAGGAAACCCTCATATGGGTTAGGGGTAGAGTTAAGTTTATGCTTAGGGTTGGGGTTAGTGTTAGTGTAGGGTTAGGGTTAGATTTAGTGTTAGTGTCAGTGTTAGGGCTATGATTAGGTCAAGGCTAGGGCTAGGGCAAGAACTATGGCTATGGCTTGGGTTTGTGTTAGGTTTAGTGTTTGGGTTAGGGTTAGATTTAGTTTTAGGGTTAGTGCGATGTGCAGGGCTAGTGCTAAGGTAGGGATAGTTTTAGGTTTAGGGTTAGGTTTAGGTTATGGTTTAGGGCTAGGATTAGGGCAAGGTTAGGGCCTGGTCTAGAGCTAGGGCTAGGGCTAGGTTTAGGGTTAGGGCTAGGGGCAGGGCTAGGGCTAGGTTTAGGGTTAGGGTAAGGGTTAGGGTTAGTTGTAGGGGCAGGTTTAGGTTTAGTGTTAGTGTCAGGCTTAGGGCTATGATTAGGGCAAGGCTAGGTCTAGGGCTAGAGCCAGGGCTAGGGCTAGGGCTAGGTTTAGGGTTAGGGTAAGGGTTAGGGTTAGTTGTAGGGGCAGGTTTAGGTTTAGTGTTAGTGTCAGGCTTAGGGCTATGATTAGAGCAAGGCTAGGTCTAGGGCTAGAGCTAGGGCTAGGGCTAGGGCTAGTGTTAGGGTTAGGGTTAGAGTTTTGTTTAGGGTTAGTGCGAAGTGTAAGGCTAGTACTAGAGGTAGGGATAGATTTATATTTAGGGTTAGTGTTAGGGCCAGGGCCAGGGCTAGGTCTAGGTTTAGGGTAAGGTTTATGGTTAGGGTTAGGGCTAGGGCTAGGTCTTGGTCTACGGGTAGGTCTCAGGCTATGATTAGGGCTAGAGTCAGGGTTAGAGTAAGGGTTAGTTTTAGGGTTAGGTGTAGGGCTAGGGCTAGGGCTAGGACTATTCTTATGGCTATCGCTATGGTTAGTGTTAGGGCCAGCTATAGAGTTTGGGTTAGGGTTAGCTTTATGGTTAGGATTAGGGTTAGGGTTAGGGTTAGGATTACTTCTAGAGCTAGTGCTAGGTCTAGGGCTAGGGCTATGGCTAGGGCTAGGTCTACGGCTAAGGCTAGGGTTAATCTTAGTGCTAGGTTCATGTTTCTTGTAGGGTTAGTGTTATGATTAGGGTTAGGTTTAGGGCTCATGCTGAGGATTGGCCTAGGCCTAGGGTTAGGTCTCAGGTTAGTGTTATGGCCTGGGTTAAGAGTAGTTTAGGGATAGGTTTATGGCTTGGATTCGGTTTAGCGTTAGGGTTAGGTTGTGCAGAAAAACCTCATATGGGTTAGAGTTAGCGTTTAGGGTTAGGGTTAGAGTTATGGGTTTGGGTAGGATTAGTTTTAGGGTTACTGCTAGGTTTTGAGCAAGGCTGTGGCTATGGCTAGAGCTAGGGATAGGGCTAGGGTTAGGGTTAGTGTAATAGGTTTAGGGTTAGGGGGAGGTATAGAGCTAGTGCCAGGGTTAGAGTTCGCGTTCTTCTTAGGGTTCAAACTAGGGTTAGAGTTAAGGTTAGGGTTAAGGCTAGGGTTAGAGTTAAGGTTAGGGTTAAGGCTAGGGTTAGAGTTAAGGTTAAGGTTAGGGTTAGGGATAGGAGGTGCAGGAAAACCTCAAACGGGTTAGGGTTAGTGTTAAGGTTAGGTTTAGGGTCAGGGTTAGGGTCAGGGTTAAGGGTAGGTTTAGGTTTAGTGTTAGTGCCAAGGTTAGGGCTATGTTTAGGGCAAGGCTAGGGCTAGGGCTAGAGCTAGGGCTAGGTCTAGGGCTAGGGTTAGGGTTAGGGTTAGGGTTAGGGTTAGGTTTAGGGTTAATGCGAGGTGTAGAGCTAGAGGTAGTGGTACGGATAGGATTAAGCTTAGGGTTAGGGGTAGCTTTAGGAATGTTTTATCGTTAGGGCCAGGGTTAGGGCTAGGGAAAAGGCAAGGCTAGGGTTCGGAATAGGTATATGGTTATGGATAGGATTAGGTTTAGTGTTAGGGTACGGGTTAGGCTTAGGGTTAGAGTTAGGTTTAGGGTTATTGTGAGGTTTAGGGCCAAAGCTAGTGGTAGGGATAAGTTTAGAGTTAGGGTAAGGGTTAGTGTTAGGGCCAGCGTTAGGGCTAGTATTAGGGCGTGGTTAGGGTCTTAGCTAGAGCTAGGGCTAGGGTAGGTTTTGGGTTAGGTTTAGGGTTAGAGCTAGGGCTAGGGCTAGGTTTAGGGTTAGAGTTAGGGTTAGAGTTAGGTTTAGAGTTAGTGTGAAGTGTAGGGCTAATGGTAGGGGTAGGGATAGGTTTAGGGTTAAGGTTAGGGTGAGGGCCAGGGCTAGGGCTAGGGCTAGGTCTCGGTTTAGGGTAAGGTTTAGTGTTAGGGCTAGGGATACGGCTCGGTATAGTGTTAGGGCCATAACTAGGGTTAGCATTAGGTTAGGGGTAGGGTTAATGTTAGGATTATGGTTGAAGCCAAGATTACCTCTAGGGCTAGGGTTAGTGTTAGGGCAAGGTTAGGGCTAAGATTAGGGTTAGATTCATGGCTAGGATAAGGGTTAGGGTTAGGGTTATGAGGTACAGGAAAACCTCATATGGGTTAGGTTTAGGGTTAGGGAAGGGTTAGGGTTTGGGTTAGTTTTAGTTTTAGGGTTAGGGTTAGGGATAGCGATGTTTTATGGTTAGAGCCATGGTTAGGGCTAGGGAAAGGGCAAGGCTAGGGCTCAGACTAGGGATATGGTTATGGATAGGATTAGGTTTAGTGTTAGGGTAAGGGTTAGGGTTAGGTTTGGTGTTTGGGCTAGGGTTAAGTTTAGAGCTAGGGTTAGGGTTATGTTTTGGCTTAGGGTTAGGGCTATGCCTAGGGCTAGTTTTATCATTAGTGCTATTACTAGATTTAGGATTAGGTTAGAGGTATGGTTAATGTTAGGATTATGGTTGGCTTCAAGATTACGTCTAGGGTTAGGGATAGGTCTGGGTTTATGGTTAATATTAGGACTAGGGTTATTGCTATGGTCATGGTTAGGGTTCTGGTTAGTCTTAGGGTTAGGAAGTTCAGGAAAGCCTCATAGGGTTAGGATTATGGTGAGGTATAGGGCTAGGACCAGGTTAGGGTTAGAGTTCGCATTTGTCTTAGGGTTCGCATTAGGGTTAGAGTTAAGGTTAGGGTTAGGGTTAGAGTTAGGGTTAGGGTTAGAGTTTGGGTTAGGGTTAGGGTTAGGAGGTGCAGGAAACCATCATATGGGTTAGGGTTAGAGTTAAGGTTAGGGTTCGGGTTAGGGGGAGAGGTAGGGTTAGGTTTAGTGTTAGTGCCAGGGTTAGGGCTATTATTAGGACCATGCTAGGGCTAGGGCTAGAGCTAGGGCTAGGGCTAGAGTTACGGTTAGTTTTCGGGTAAGGGTGAGGGTTAGGGTTAGAGTTTGGTTTAGGGTTAGTTCGCGGTGTAGGGCTGAGCTAGAGGTAGGGTTTGGTTTAGGGTTTGGTTTAGGACACTGTTAGGGCTAGGATTAAGGCTAGGTTAGGGTCTTAGCTAGAGCTAGTGCTAGGGCTAGGGTTCAGGTTAGGGTTAGGATCAGGGCAAGGGCTTGGACTAGGTTTAGGGTTAGTGTTAGGGTTAGAGTTAGTTTTAGAGTTAGTGCGATGTGTAGGGCTAGTGCTAGGGATAGCGTTAGGTTTAGGGTTAGCGTTAGGGTTAGGGCCAGGACTAGGGCTTGGGCTAGGTCTAGGTTTAGGGTAAGTTTTAGGGTTAGGGATAGGGATAGGGCTCGGGCTAGGACTAGGACTAGGGATTGGGTTAGTGTTAGGGCAAGTGTTAGGGCTAGGTTTAGGGTTAGGTTCATGGCTAGTGTAAGGGTTAGGGTTAGGGTTAGGAAGTACAGTAAAACCTCATATGGGTTAGATTTAGGGTTAGGGATAGGGTTAGGGTTAGGGTTAGGATTAGAAATGGTTTAGGGTTTGGCCCAGGGTTTGGCCAGTGAAAGGGCTAGTCTAGGGTTTGGACTAGAGATATGGTTATGGATAGGATTAGGTTTATTGTTAGAGTAAGGGTTAGAGTTAAGATTGGTGTTTGCACAGGGTTAGGTTTAGAGCTAGGGCTAGGGCTAGGGATAGAGTTATGGTTATGGTTATGATTATGGTTAGGGCTAGAGCTAGGGATAGGTCTAGTGTTTTGGCTATAACTAGAGTTAGAATTAGGTTAGGGGTATGGTTAATATTAGTATTATGGTTGGCGCTAGGTTTACGTCTAGGGCTAGGTATAGGGCTAGGGTTAGGTCAAGGATTATGGTTAATAATAGGGGTAGGGTTATTGCTATGGTCATGGTTAGGGTTCTGGCTAGTCTTAGGGTTAGGAGGTTCAGAAAAGCCTCCTAGGGTTAGGATTATGTCTAGATATAGGGCTAGGGTAACATTACGGTTAAGGTTAGCATTTGGCTTAGGGTTCACATTAGGTTTTTGTTAAGGTTATGTTTAGGGTTAGGGTTAGGGTTAGGGTTAGGGTTAGGGTTAGGGTTAGGGTTAGGGTTAGGAGGTGCAGGATACCATCATATGGGTTAGGGTTAGCGTTAAGGTTAGGGTTAGGGTTAGGGGGAGGGGTAGGTTTAAGTTTAGTGTTAGTACCAGGGTTAGGGCTATTATTAGGACAAGGCTAGGGCTAGGGATAGAGCTAGGGCTAGGGCTAGAATTACGGTTAGGATTAGGGTAAAGTTGAGGGTTAGGGTTAGAGTTAGGTTTAGGGTTAGTGCGAGGTGTAGGGCTGAGCTAGTGGTAGGGATAGGTTTAGGGTTAGGGTTTGGGTTAGGGCTAGGATTAGGGCTAGGTTAGGGTCTTAGCTACAGCTAGTGCTAGGGCTAGGGTTTGGGTTAGGGTTAGGGTCAGGGTTAGGGTTAGGGTTAGGGTTAGGGTTAGGGTTAGGTTAAGGGGTACGGTTGGGGTTTGTGTTAAGGCCAGTGTTAGGGCTATTATTATGGCAAGGCCAGGGATAGGGGTAGAGCTAGGGCTAGGGTGAGGGTTAGGGTTAGTGTTTGGGTTAGGGTTAAGGCTAGAGTTCGGTTTAGGGTTAGTGCGAGGTGTTGGACCAGAGCTAGGGGTAGTGATAGGTTTAGGGTTAGGGTTAAGGTTAGGTTCAGGGCTAGGGCTGGTTCTGGGTTTAGGGTAAGGTTCGGGTAATGGCTAGGGCTAGGGCTAGGGCTACGGATAGGTATCAGGCTATGATTAGGGCTAGGGTCTGGGTTAGAGTAAGGGTTAGGTTATGGTTAGGGCTAGTGCTAGGGCTAGGCCTAGGGCTAGGAATAGGCCTAGGACTAGGGATAGCATTATTGTTAGAGCCAGGGTTAGGACTCAGGTTAGGGTTAGGTTTATGGCTGGGATTCGGGTTAGGGATAATGTTAGGAGATACAGGAAAACCTCTTATGGGTTAGTTTTATGGTTAGGGATAGGGTTAGGGTTAGGGTTAAGTTTAGAGTTAGTGTTAGGGTTTGGGTTAGGGTTAGGGTTAGGGTTAGGGTTAGGGTTAGGGTTAGGGTTAGGTTTAGTGATAGGTCCAGGGTTAGGATTAGGGTTAGGGTTAGGGTTAGCGATATGTTTAGTTTTAGGATCAGGGTTATGGCTAGGGATAGGGCAATGCTAGGTCACAGACTGGGATATGGTTACGAGTAGGATTAGGTTTAGGATTTGGATTAGGGTTAGGGTTAGGTTTGGTTTTTTGAGATAGAGTTAAGTTTATAGCTATGGATAGAGCCTAGGATTATGTTTAGCGTTAGGGTTATGGTTAGTGCTACGGGATGTGTGAGGTGGTGGTTAGTGCTAGGGCTAGGGATAGCGTTAGGATTATGGGTAGGGTTAGGGTTAGGGTTAGGGTTAGGGTTAGGGTTATGGTTAGGGTTAGGGCCAAGGCTAGGGCTAGGGCTAGGGCTAGGGCTAGGCCTATGTATAGGGTAAGTATTTGGGTTAGGGCTAGGGCTAGTTCTAGGTCTAGGTCTAGGGGTAGGTCTAGGTCTATGGCTAGTGCTAGTGTTAGGGTTAGTGTAAGGGTTAGGTTTAGGATTAGGGGTAGGGCTAGGGCTAGGTTTAGGACTAGGTCTAGGGCTAGGGCTAGGGTAAGTGTTCGGGCCAGGGTTAGCGCTGGGAGTAGGTTTAGGTTTATGTCGATGATTAGAATTAAGGTTAGGGTTTGGACGTCCCGGGAATCCTCATATTGGTTAGGCTTAGCTTTAAGGTTAGCGTTAGGGTTAGGGTTGGTTTTTGGGTTAGGGGAAGGGTTAGCTTTAGGATTAGGATTAGGACTCAGGATAGGGATAGGGATAGGGTTAGGAGGTGCAGGAAAACCTCATATGTGTTAGGGTTAGCATTAAGTTTAGGGTTAGGGTTAGGGATAGTTTTGGGGTTGTGTTTAGTGTTATGGACAAGGTTAGGGCTAGGATTACGGGAAGGCTAGAGCAGGGCTAGACCTAGGGATAGGGCTAAGGTTAGGGTTAATGTTAGTGTCAGGGCCTGGTCTAGGGCTAGTTTTAGTGTTAGTGATAGGGTTAGAGTTAGGTTTAGGATTAGTGCGAGGTGAAGGGCTAGTGCTAGATGTAGGGATAGGTTTATTGTTAGGTTTAGGGTTAGGGCCAGGGCTAGGGCTAGGGCTAGTTTTATGGTAAGGTTTCAGGTTAAGTCTAGGGCTAGGTCTAGGACTAGGCCTAGGGGTAGGTCTAGGGCTATGGCTAGGGCTAGGGTAGTGTTCAGGTAAGGGTTAGGTATAAGGCTAGGGCTAGGGTTAGGATTGGGCCTAGGGCAAGGGCTAGGGTTAATGTTAGGGCCAGGATTAGTGCTAGGGTGAGGGTTAGGTTTATGGCTAGGATTAGGGTTAGGTTTCAGGTTAGGTGGTACAGAAAAATCTCATATGAGGTAGGGTTAGCGTTAAGGCTAGGGTTAGAGTGACGGTTTGTTTTTAGGGTTAGGGGTGGTGTGAGGTTTAGGGTTAGGGTTATGGTTAGGGCTAGAGCTAGGTCTATGCCTAGGTCTAGTGGTATGTTTGGGGCTATGGCTATGGCTAAGGTTAGGGTTCAGGTAAGGGTTAAGTTTAGGGTTAGAGGTAGGACTAGGACCAGGGATAGGAATAGACCGAAGGCTAGGACTAGGGTTAGTGTTAGGGTTTGGTTTATGGCTAAGATTAGGGTTAGGTTTAGGGTTAGAAGGTACAGGAAAACCTCATATGGGTTAGGGTTAAGGTCAGGGTTAGGGTTAGGGTTAGGGTTAGGGATAAGATAAGTCTAGGGCTCAGACTAGGAATATTGTTATGGATAGGATTAGGTTTAGGGTTAGATTTAGGGTTAGGGTTATGGTTAGGGTTAGGTTTGGTGTTTGGGTTAGGGTTAAGATTAGAACTAGGGATATGGCCAGGGATAGGGTCAGGATTAGGATTAGGGCTAGGGCTAGGGCTAGGTCTAGGGTTAGTACTATAACTAGGTTTAGGGTTAGTTTTAAGGATAAGGTTAGGATTACAGTTACGGTAACATTTAGGTCTTAGCCTAGGGCTAGGGCTAGGGCTAGGGCTAGGGCTAGGGCTAGGGCTAGGGCTAGGGCTAGGGCTAGGGTTAGGGCTAAGTTTAGGGTGAGGATGTGCAGGAAAGCCTCACAAGTTTAGTATTACAGTTAGGGCCAGGTTTAGGTCTAGGGCTAGGGCTTGGGGCAGGGTAGGGTTAGGGTTCACATTCAGTTTAGGGTTCGCATTATTGTTAGAGTTCGGGTTAGGGTTATGGTTAGGGTTAGAGTTATGGTTAGGTTTGGGTTAGAAGGTGCAGGAAAGCCTCAAATGGATTATGTTAGGGTTAGGGCTACGGAATTGGCTAGGTTTCCTGTTAGGGTTAGGGTTAGGGTTAGGGTTAGGTTAGGTTTAGGTTTAGGTTTAGGGTTAGGTTTAGGGTTAGGGTTAGGTTTGGTGTTTGGGTTAGGGTTAAGATTAGAACTAGGGATATGGCCAGGGATAGGGTCAAGGTTAGGGCTAGGGCTAGAGCTAGTGCTAGGGTTAGTGCTATAACTAGGGTTAGGTTCAGGGTTAGGGATAAGATTAGTATTATAGGTGGCTGGGTTGTCTCCGGGCTCCTGGCTCAGAGGCTGCTGCGCCATCTTAAAGGGGAAGAGCCTGAAGATTTTACAGTCGCTGTACCCACTGGGCGTCTGAGACCCACCCCCCACCCCCAACATCGGTTCCTAGTTGGTGAAGAATCGGACTCCGAGGAAACCTGTGCTCAGCCATGGAAAGGTCAGGTTTCTCCGGGGGTTAAGGGAGCTGGTAACACAGGGAGATTCGCGCCTGGTGAAAAAAGAGGAAAAACCCGCAGCTGTTGGAGCCGGCAAACGGAAGAGGGTCCTCGGAGCTGGTGACAGGAAGGGGGGGATACATAGAGGGCGACCCATTTGGACCCGAAGGAGAAGGCCAGCCTGGCAGTTTTGGTAGGGAGCGGGCGGCCAAACCCAAGGGGAGAAAGGGTTTCCCGCAAACATAGGAGCAGGACGTGAGTTCGCGCGCCTGCGTTTGTCTTCTCTAAATCCGAATTTCTCAGCACTGAACGAGGAATGGGGGATCCCCTGGTGGGAGATAACCTGGGAGACCACAGGGGCCAGCTGTTTTTCTGACGCTGGGGATCAGTACAGGTCCTCACCATTAGAGAGTTAGCTCTAGGGTAGCCTATTTCCACAAATCAGTAGTAAATACCAAAGACATAGCGGGATTTTAGACCAGGCTAGAGAGGACCAATAGACCCGGAGGTCAATTCACAAACACTGCCACCTAGGGGCTGAATCAGAAATTGTCTCTTGTGTAACACAAAATAAGGAATCAATTTTATTTCCACTACTATTTAAAAAATTTTAAGTGCCATTTTATTCCATCTTTATTCTACTCAGAGATTAGTGTTATACAGTCTTTTTTCATCTACAGTTTAGTATCTCTTTAATCTACTTCAACTTCCCCCTTATGCCAGCACTCTCTTGCTAACCTTTCCTTAGTTAGTGTCTTATTCTTCTTAAACTTTTTCTGGTTTAGATTTTCCTTATTCTCTCTTTTTAGCCCCTGTTAAAATTTCACCCCACTTTTATATCCAATCTCCAACCACCTGCTAAAAGTCCATACACATCTAATGCTTCTCTGACTTCACTATTCTAAAATGTTTTTCTCTAGGTCCTGCTGATGTTGTTTATATTTTATGCACATTTGTGAGATTGATTATTCTTTTCTTTTACTTTATTTTGTGTTGTGGGAGTTGGCATTGTTTTGTGTATTGGTGATGTTTACATTGTTTTTTGATAGATTTAAGCTTCTGTGTTCCCTAACCTCCCTATATTATTTGTTGTATGTAGATTGTATCAGTCTCCCGGTACGCATTGCTGGCTTTTGCTGGGATTAGTGGCAGTCCTCTGGAGTTTCCAACCCATATTTATAGTTTACTCCCTTTTCCTTTCTTTTTTTCTCCTTCCCCCTTTCCCAACTTTATTTTGGCATTCCCTTTTTTTAATTATTACTTTCTTCCTTTCCTTCTTTCCTTCTTTCTTTCTTTATTTCTTTCTCTCTGTTTCTCTTTCTTTATTTTTTGTGTGCTAGTGTGTTTTCTCTTATTCTCTTTTACCCCACCTATCACCTAATTTACCTTCCTCTGGCAATCACTTTTAATTTGGAGTCACCAATACTGTGAATACATTCTTCTTCAGTGCCTGGTGTGCTGCACCTGGTTGTGTTGTAGTCTGAGCCTTTAAATCAACACAGGAGAGTGAGAACTACATAACAAGACACACAGAGAAGAAAGACTATGAGGAAACAAAAAATAGCCCACCAATAAAAGAAAAACAAGCCTCGCCAGAAAAAGAGGTAACCGACATGGAAGCAAACAACCTGTCAGAGAGAGAGTTCAGAGAAATGGTCATAGGGTGCATGAAGAGAACAGAAGCCAATACAAGTAAGAACCATGAGGAATTGAAGAGGAATCAAGAGGAAATGAAGAAGAGCCAGGAAGAAATGAATAAGAAATATGAAGAAATGAAGAAGAATTATGAAGAAATGAAGAATTATGAAGAAATGAAGAATTATGAAGAAATGAAGAAGAATTATGAAAGAATGAAGAAGACCCAAGAAGAAATGAAAAGTGACATTGCTGAGGTAAAGAACTCCATAGAAAGTATCAGGAGTAGACTAGATAAAGCAGAGGACCGCATCAGTGAGCTGGAAGACAAGGTAGGAAAAAACACCCAACTAGAGCAGCTTCTAGAAAAAAAAATTAAAAAGCAGGAGGAGAGCCTAAGGGAACTTTGGGACAACATGAAACAAAACAACATACGTATAATAGGGCTTCCAGAGGGACAGGAAACTGAGCAAGGAATAGAAAACCTGTTGGAAGAAATAATGATGGAAAACTTCCCTGATATAGGAAAGAAAAAACCCACACAAATCCAAGAAGCTCACAGAGTTCCAAGCAAATTAAACCCCAAAAGACCTACACCAAGGCATGTTATAATTAAATCGGCAAACATCAACAATAAAGTGAGAATCCTAAAAGCTGCCAGAAACAGACAGAAAGTCAACTACAAAGGAACCCCCATCAGATTAGCAAGTGATTTCTCAACAGAAACTTATCATGCCAGAAGGGATTGGAATGAAATATACAAAGTTATGCAAAGAAAGGGTCTGAATCCTAGAATACTATACCCAGCAAGGCTATCAATAAAAATTGAAGGTCAAATCAAGAGCTTCACAGGCAAAAAAGGTCTAAGGGAATACATTACCACCAAACCAGCCATGCAAGAAATGCTAAAGGGTCTGCTGTGAAAAACAATAGGAAGCCATGAAAGAACATAGGGGCAAAGAACAAAAATGGCTACAAATAACTATCTATCAATAATTACTTTAAATGTAAATGGTTTAAATGCTCCAATCAAAAGACATAGGGTAATAGACTGGATAAGAAAACACGACCCATATATCTGCTGTCTACAAGAAACCCACCTCCAAAAAAAAAAAAGATGCACACAGACTGAGGGTGAAAGGATGGAAAAAGGTTCTTCAGGTGAATGGAAATGGAAAAAAAGCTGGGGTAGCAATACTTATATCCGTCAAATTAGATCTCAAAGTGAAGGATGTAACAAGAGATAAAGAAGACCACTACATAATACTAAAGGGAGCAATCCAACAAGAAGAAAGAACTCTGGTAAACATATATGCACCCAATATAGGAGCACCCAAATACATACTAAAACTCCTAGAGGATATCAAGGGAGAGATAGACAGCAATACAACCATAGTAGGAGACTTTAATACCCCACTATCACCATTGGACAAATCCTCTAAACAAAAAATTAGTAAAGAAACATCAATGCTCAATGAATCACTAGACCAGAAGGAATTAATTGACATCTTCAGATAATTTCACCCCAAAGCCACAGAATATACATTCTTTGCAAGTGCCCATGGGTCATTCTCAAAGATAGACCATGTGTTGGGTCATAGGCAAAGTCTCTGCAAATTCAAGAAGATAGAAATCATATCAAGCACATTCTCAGATCACAATGGCATAAAGCTGGAAATCAACTACAATAGAAACAATCCAAAGAAATCAAACACATGGAGACTAAACAGCGTGCTATTAAACTATGACTGGGTTACTATAGAGATCAAGGAAGAGATAGAAAACATCATGGAAACAAATGACAACGACAGCACAACTATCCAAAATCTATGGGACACAGTGAAAGCAGTTCTCAGAGGGAAGTTCATAGCCCTACAATCCTACTGCAAAAAACTAGAAACAGCGGCAATAAATTATCTAACCCAACAACTCAAAGAGTTAGAAAGAAAGCAACAAGAAAAGCCCAGTGTAAGCAGAAGGAAGGAAATAGTAAAGATCAGAGCAGAAATAAATGACATAGAGACCAAAGAAACAACACAGAAGATCAACAAAACCAAAAGCTGGTTCTTTGAAAGATTAAAAAAGATTGATGGAGATGCCTGAGGAGAAAATGGCGGCGGAACGGAGGGATTAGATCTGAATCTGCTCACAGGGCAGAGGAAGGGAGCAGCTGAAAGTCGCGCAGGGAGCATTTGTCCGCGACTAGGGGGACAGCTGTGCGCCAGGAGAAGATAGAGGACTGCTGGGCTGGCCTCCCTAGCCTGAGCGGCCCCAGTACTGCTGGGTTCTCTCCCTGAGCCAACTGCGCGAGGAGGCGCGCGGAGGCGGACCACGACATATTGAAGGAGAGGAGCCGGTAAATATACAGCTGCCGTACGCGGTACCGGCTGGACGGCTGGGGCTCCCAGAGCATCGGCGCCCAGTTGGCGCGCAGATGCGAAGAGCCCAGGGAGCTCTAAACTCCAGCACGGAAAGGTCAGATTTCCCTGGGGGTACTTTGGGCGCAAAACTGAGGGGGCTGGCAGT
Source organism: Antrozous pallidus (assembly GCA_027563665.1). Taxonomy (NCBI): domain Eukaryota; kingdom Metazoa; phylum Chordata; class Mammalia; order Chiroptera; family Vespertilionidae; genus Antrozous; species Antrozous pallidus. Next base: position 9,274 of record CM050513.1, on the reverse strand, counting down.
CTGGGAGATCTGCACCTTGGAACTCAAAACCTGGAGATCTGCACCTGAAATAGAATCTGTGGCTGTTGAAGCTGGTAAACGTGGGAGAGGGCCCTTGGAGCTGGTGGCAGAGTTGATCTCTGGAGCGCAATCGGTTTGGACCTGACAGAGGGGGGAAGCCCGGAAGATTTTGGGAGGGTTCTGGCTGCTAAAACAGCAGTCATCATTAGAGAGGCAGTATTGTTTAGTTCAGGATAGAGAGGACCAATAGACACAGAAGTCAATCTAGAAACACTGCCACCCAGGGGCCAAATCACAAATTGACTCTTATGTGACAGGGAATTGATTATATTTTCTCTTCGACCTTGGGAATACAGTCTATTTTCATCTACACTTTAGTATCTTTTATTCTACCTCAACTTCACCTTTATACCACCACTCTCTGGCTAACCTTTCCCTATTTAGTGCCTTGTTTCCCTTACACTTTTCCCTGCTTTAGATTTACCTAATTCTTTCCCCTTACCCCCTGTTAAAATTTCACCCCACTGATATATCTAATCTCTAACCACCTAATCCAAGTGCATATATACCTCTAGCTTCTCTGACTTCACTATCTTAAAGTGTTTTTAGCCCTGTCCTCTTGTTGTTGTTTACTTGACTGTTGATTATATTGATTTTTTAAGCAGGTTTATGAGATTGATTTGCTTATTCTGTTATTTTGGTTTGTATTGTGGGGGGGTTATTTTTATTTTTGGTGTTGTTTCTTGTTTTGTTGTCCTCATCTGCATTGTTTTTGAGATAGATTTTTGCTTCTGTGTTCCCTCACCTCTCTTGATATTAGTAGTTGTATGTAATTTGTATCAATCTCCAAGCACTTGTTGCAGGTTTTGGTTCGGATTAGGGGCTGTCCTATAGGAGTTTTCACCCCACATTTATAATTTACTCCTTTTATTTCTTTTTTTTCTTCTCCCCCTTTGCCCATTATCATTTTGGCATTCCTGTCTTTCTTTTTTGTGAGTGTATGTGTGTGGGGGGTCTCTTTCTTTTTTGTGTGAGTGTGGGTGTGTGAGTGTCTGTGTGGGTCTGGGGGAGGTTCTCTTTCTTTTTTCCCTCCTACCACCGAATTTGCCTTTCTCTGGCAGTCACCATTATTTGGAATTACAATTACTTTGACTACATTCCGGTTCAGTGCCTGGTGCGTGGCACCTGGTTGTGCTGTATTTTGTGCCTTTAAATCAACGCAGGAGAGTGAGAACTACATAACTTGATACACAGAGAAGAGAGACCATTGGAAGACAAAGAAATAGCCCACATATGAAAGAAAAGCAAGGCTCACCAGAAAAGGAGGTAAACGAAATGGAAGTTAACAACCTGTCAGAGAAAAAATTCAGAGAAATGGTCATAAGGTGGCTGAAAAGAATGGAAGACAAATTTGATAATATGAGTAAGAACCAAGAGGAAATGAGGAAGACCCAGGAAGAAATGATGAAGAGCCATGAGGAAATGAAGAGGAGCCATGAAGAAATAATGAGGAGCCAAGAAGAAATGAAAAGTGACATTGCTGAAGTAAAGAACTCAATAGAAAGTATTAAGAGTAGACTAGAAGAAGCAGAGGATCGCATCAGTGAGCTAGAAGACCAGGTAGGAAAAAATAACCAAGTAGAGCAGCTTCTAGAAAAAAAAATTAAAAAGCAGGAGGAGAACCTAAGAGAACTTTGGGACAACATGAAACAAAACAACATCCGTATAATTGAGCTTCCAGAAGGACAGGAAACTGAGCAAGGAAGAGAAAACCTGTTGGAAGAAATAATGACAGAAAACTTTCCTGGTATAGGAAAGGAAAAACCCACACAAATTCAAGAAGCTCACAGAGTCCCAAGCAAAATAAACCCCAAAAGACCTACGCCAAGGCACATTATAATTAAATTGGCAAACACCAATGACAAAGTAAGAATCTTAAAAGCTGCCAGAGAGACAGAAAGTCACCTACAACAGAACACCCATCAGAATAACAAGTGATCTCTCAACAGAAATCTATCAGGCCAGAAGGCAGTGGAATGAAATCTACAAAGTCATGCAAAGGAAGGGTCTGAATCCTAGAATACTGTACCTAGCAAGGCTCTCAATCAAAATTGAAGGTCAAATCAGGAGCTTCACAGATAAAAAAGGGCTAAGGGAATTCGTCACCACCAAACCAGCAATGCAAGAAATGCTAAAGGATCTGCTGTAAAAAGAAATAGGAAGCGAAGAAGGAACACAGGGGCAAAGAACAAAAATGGCAACATATAAGCACCTATCAGTAATAACTTTAAATATAAACGGTTTAAATGCTCCAATCAAAAGACATAGGGTAATAGACTGGATAAGAAAACACAACCCATGTATCTGCTGTCTACAAGAAACCCACCTCCGAAAAAAAGACTGAGGATGAAAGGTTGGAAAAAAGTTATTTAGGCGAATGGAAATGAAAAAAAAAGCTGGGGTAGCCATACTTATATCTGACAAATTAGATCTCAAAGTGAAGGACATAACAAGAGATAAAGAAGGCCACTTCATAATACTAAAGGGAGCAATTCAACAAGAAGAAATAACTCTTGTAAACATATACGCACCCAATACAGGAGCACCCAAATATATACAAAAACTCCTAGAGGACATCAAGGGAGAGATAGACAGCAATACAATCATAGTAGGAGACTTTAATACCCCATTATCACCATTGGACAGATCCTCTAAACAAAAAATCAGTAAAGAAACATCAATTCTCAATGACTCACTGGACCAGATGGAATTAATTGACATCTTCAGATCATTTCACCCCAAAGCCACAGAATATACATTCTTTTCAAGTGCCCATGGGTCATTCTCAAAGATAGACCATGTGTTGGGTCATAGGCAAAGTCTCTCCAAATTCAAGAAGATAGAAATCATATCAAGTATATTCTCAGATCACAGTGGCATAAAGCTGGAAATCAACTACAATAGAAACAATCCAAAGAAATCGAACACATGGAGACTAAACAGCACGCTATTAAACTATGACTGGGTTACTAGAGAGATTAAGGAAGAGATAGAAAACATCATGGAAACAAATGACAACGATAGCACAACTATCCAAAATCTATGGGACACAGTGAAAGCAGTTCTCAGAGGGAAGTTCATAGCTATACAATCCTACTGCAAAAAAACTAGGAAAAGCGCCAATAAATTATCTAACCCAACAACTCAAAGAGATACAAAGAAAGCAACAAGAAAAGCCCAGTGTAAGCAGAAGGAAGGAAATAGTAAAGATCAGAGCAGAAAAAAATGACATAGAGACCAAAGAAACAATACAGAAGATCAACGAAACCAAGAGCTGGTTCTTTGAAAGGATAAACAAGATTGATGAACCTCTAGCCAGACTCACCAAGAAGCAAAGAGAGAGGACCCTAATAAATAAAATCAGAAATGAAAGAGGTGAAATAACAACAGACCCCATTGAAATACAAAGGATTGTTAAAAAATACCATTAACAACTCTACTCCAACAAACTGGACAACCTGGAGGAAATGGATATGTTTCTAGAAAAATATAACCTCCCAAAACTCAATCAGGAAGAATCTAAACAACTCAATAGACCAATAACTGTGGAAGAAATTGAAGCAGTCATCATAAAGCTTCCAGCAAACAAAAGCCCAGGGCCAGACGGCTTCACAGGGGAGTGTTACCGAACATTCAAGGAAGAACTAAAACCTATACTCCTCAGACTATTCCAGAAAATTCAAGAGATGGAACACTTCCAAACTCCTTCTATGAAGCTAGCATCACCCTAATACCAAAACCAGATAAAGACGACACAATGAAAGAGAATTACAGGCCAATATTCCTAATGAATATAGATGCCAAAATCCTCAATAAAATTCTGTCTAATCGGATCCAGCAGTACATCAGAAAGATCATACACCACGACCAAGTAAGATTTATCCCAGGAATGCAAGGATGGTACAATATCCGCAAATCAATAAATGTGATACATCACATAAACAAATTGAGAGATAAAAATCACATAGTCATATCAATTGATGCGGAAAAAGCATTTGACAAAATCCAACACCCTTTCTTAATAAAAACTCTCAATAAGGTAGGAATAGAAGGATCATACCTCAACATAATAAAAGCCATATATGAGAAACCCACAGCATACATCATACTCAATGGGCAAAAACTACAACCATTTGCCCTAAGAACAGGAACAAGACAGGGTTGCCCACTTTCACCACTCTTGTTCAACATAGTACTGGAAGTATTAGCCATTGCAATTAGACAAGAAGAAGAAATAAAAGGCATCCAAATTGGAAAAGAAGAAGTAAACCTATCCTTATTTGCAGATGACATGATATTGTACATAAAAAACCCGAAAGACTCCATAAAAAAGTTAGTAGACTTAATAAATGAGTTCAGCAATGTAGCAGGCTACAAAATTAATGCCAAGAAATCTATGGCATTTCTATACACTAATAGTGAACTTACAGAAAGAGAGATTAAAAAAGCAATCCCATTTACCATCACACCAAAAAAATTAAGATACCTAGGAATAAACTTAACTAAGGAGGTAAAAGGTCTATTCGTGGAAAACTACAGGACACTGAAAAAAGAGATAGAGGAAGATGTAAACAGGTGGAAGAACATTCCATGTTCATGGATTGGGAGAATCAACATAATTAAAATGTCCATACTACCCAAAGCAATCTATAAATTTAATGCACTCCCCATTAAAATACCAATGGCATACTTCACAGACCTAGAAAGAACTCTCCAAAAATTCATCTGGAATAAAAAAAGGCCCCGAATAGCCACAGCAATCCTGAGAAAGAAGCACAAAGTCGGTGGGATTTCCATACCAGATTTCAAGCTGTATTACAAGGCTACTGTTCTTAAAACAGCCTGGTACTGGCACAAGAACAGACATATAGATCAATGGAATAGAATAGAGAATCCGGATATCAACCCAATCCACTATGCTCAATTAATATTTGACAAAGGAGGCAGGAACATAAAATGGAGTCAAGACAGTCTCTTCAATAAATGGTGTTGGGAAAATTGGACAGATACATGCAAAAAAATGAAACTAGAGCACCAACTTACACCATACACAAAAATAAACTCAAAATGGATACAGGACTTAAACGTAAGACAGGAAACCATAAAAATATTAGAGGAATCTACCGGAAGAAAAATCTCAGACATATGCCAAAAGAACTTCTTTGATGATACTGCTCCGAGGGCAATGGAAGCTAAAGACAGAATAAACAAATGGGACTACATCAAAATCAAAAGCTTTTGCACAGCTAAAGAAACCATCAACAAAACAACATGAAAACCCACTGTATGGGAGAACATATTTGCAAATGTTATTAATGATAAAGGTTTAATCTCAAGCATCTACAGGCAACTCACCCAACTGAATAAAAGGAGGACAAATGATCCAATAAAAAAATGGGCAACAGACCTAAATAGAATCTTCACGAAAGAAGACAAAAGGAAGGCCCAGAGACATATGAAAACTTGCTCAAAGTCACTAATTATCCGAGAGATGCAAATCAAAACGACTATGCGGTACCATCTCACACCTATCAGAATGGCTTACATCAACAAATCAACAAACAACAAGTGCTGGCGAGGATGCGGAGAAAAAGGAACTCTCGTGCACTGCTGGTGGGATTGTAGACTAATACAGCCACTGTGGAGAACAGTATGGAGATTCCTCAAAAAAAAACTAAAAATGGAGCTCCCATTCGACCCAGTGATCCCACTTCTAGGAATATACCCCCAAGAAATTAGAACGGCAAATTAGAAAGGATATATTTACCCCTATGTTCAAAGCAGCACAATTTACCATAGCTAAGATTTGGAAACAGCCAAAGTGCCCATCAGCAGATGAGTGGATTAAAAAACTATGGTACATTTACACAATGGAATACTACGCCGCGGAAAAAAAGAAGGATCTCCTACCATTTGTAACAACATGGATGAATTTGGAGAGCATTATGCTAAGTGAAATTAGCCAGGCAGAGAAAGACAAATATCACATGATCTCACTCATTTGAGGAATACAATCAATGACATAGACTGATGAACAAGAATGGATCCAGAGACTGAGAAAAGTCCTTCAGAATGTAAAACCTCAGGGTAAGTGGCAAGTGGTGGGAGTAAGTGGAAAAGTCAGTATACTTGAACTCTTGAACTGAAGTAAGTGATTTGTGTTTTTACATCCCTGACAAAGTTTATATAAAGTTATAAAAAAAATGGCAGCTAGTCTGACATTGAATTGACATGGCCTAGAGCTTGTCATATCCTATGGAGACCAGTCCTTAGGCTAGGCCCTGCTTAACCTCCCATGACACCATAATACCCTTACATGATATTATTCTACACTGTCATTATAATATTTGATATTTGACAACAGCATATTATACAATTATCCCAAATAAACTTACAAACTAATTCTTTGGTCTCTGCCAAGAGGGACCTTCTTGTTACTATGGGCAGCAACTTAAAAAAGGATAAGAAAGAAATTAATCACTTTCAGAAGGAATTAAGGCACTGGGAAGGCATCCGAGCATTCTATATTGGCCCTTCTTGCCCCCTCTGCCAAGAGGGACCTTCTTGTTACTATCCAAATACACACAGCTGATGCCAGAGTTTTCAGTTCCAGCTGTGGCTGAAGCCTTTGGGCAGCTGGCACCATGGATCTGTATCTCGACCAATGGTGTGAGCTGGGCCCTCTCTGGAGAAGAAACCTGGGTCCCCCGAGATATGTGATCAGTACCGGGACCCCGCCAGCAGGCGAGGGGACCCCAAGGCAGGTACTGGACGTGGAGGTCACAGTGGGGCATAGACTGCAAAGGAGACAGAACTAAACCTCACATCACCCTGTTTGGCCCCGGAGGATGGCTGGTTAGCCAGAGACGGGTAAGATTCCTCAGGGAAGGAACAACCTAAGACAGGCACAGTCGCAGAGGGGCCAACAGGAGAGAACTAAAAGGTCAACAGAGGTGGGGCACAGACCCTCATCCACAAACCTTGCAGGGGTTTGAATTCTCAACCCTCCTAAGGGAGGTCTCCTACCCCCACGGCTGCTTCGCCTCCCACACACAACTCATACAGGGACCCAAGTGGCAGACAGAGACTCGGCCAGCAATAGCTGCTCTATATCTAAATTCAGTCTATTACCAGGAATGCTCGGGACCTACTCAAAATTGCAAATATTCCTTTCCACTAGTATTCACAGGGTAAACTAAGATTTCTGCTTGAGTATTAAAATTGACAGGAAAATAGTAATCAAGTTTTCAGATTAATTTAAATTGGCCAAGTGAAATATGTGAATACTCAAGAAAATTATAGTGTACTGGACAAAAAGCTTTTCCTAAAACATTAACTAAAAAATCATTAGTAGTTCATCTCACTGTAAAATTGCCTAACATCGAAAGAACCTAAAGCAGTCACTTTGTGTGCAAAAATTAAAATTTAAAATTATCATGACTGCAATATAAAATTTCCAAAAGTCCCCATTAATCAAAAAAGGGGAGGGGACAGCGGGGTAATATCATGTAAGGGAAAAAAATATCGAGTAAGTAAAATACATCTAGAAAATTCTTACTCCAGTAAAGTAAATTCCATTTGTAAAAACAATTGCAGGACACCCATGAAAAAACACACATGGTTTCAAAATAAGCCGAAGAAAAATCATTTAGGCAAAAATTAAAAAGAATCCCAAGTCTATTTTGCATAGAGAATCCCTTTGTTAACCTTTGGTCGAGAATGTGTTTGTGTGTTTTCAGAGAACAACTCCAAGACCATGTGGGTTCCTGCGACGGTGAGGAACTGATGGATCTGTTCCAGTCACGAGGACGGTCCAGAGATGGGGGACACTGACGACACCTTGCCATGCTAGCAGTCAGCAGCTGTGCATGTCTGCAGGCAGCCCAGGACCAAACCAGAGAGGATGGATCTTGCATTGACACGATATGTCCACCATCTGGATACCATTGCCTACTTATACACATAAAGAATTATTTGGCACTGAAACTGGGACTCAGAAAAGTTGGACATTGAAATTGAGACTGACACATTTTTTGTTTTTATACATTTATTTCTAGTATGCAGAGGCAAGATATTTTTGAAGAAAAGAAACAGGGGAGAGTGATTGATATAGAGGCAGGATGGCCTTGAACAGGCTGTCAAGCTACAGGGGGAGGCTTGGGTGGATGGGAGGCAGATGCGGGGGGAGATCAACTGAAGGACTTGTATGCATGCATATGAACATAACCAATGAATGAAAGACACTGGGGCGGGGATGGGGGGAAGCTGGGGATATGTGCTGGGGGGTCTGGGAGGCTGGGGGAGGATAAGGGGGAGGGGGAAAGGAAAACATGTACTACTATTATACTGCAAAAAATCAATAAAAAATAATTTAAAAAAATAAAAATAAAAAATAAACAAGATTGATGAACCTCTAGCCAGCCTCACCAAGAAGCAAAGAGAGAGGACCCTAATAAATAAAATCAGAAATGAAAGAGGTGAAATAACAACAGACCCCACTGAAATACAAAGGATTGTTAAAAATTACTATGAACAACTCTACTCCAACAAACTGGACAACCTGGAGGAAATGGATATATTTCTAGAAAAATATAACCTCCCAAAACTCAATCAGGAAGAAGCTAAACAACTCAATAGACCAATAACTGTGGAAGAAATTGAAGCAGTCATCATAAAGCTTCCGGCAAACAAAAGCCCAGGGCCAGACGGCTTCACAGGGGAGTTTTACCAAACATTAAAGGAAGAACTAAAACCGATACTCCTCAGACTATTCCAGAAAATTCAAGAGGATGGAACACTTCCAAACTCCTTCTATGAAGCTAACATCACCCTAATACCTAAAGCAGATAAAGACGACACAATGAAAGAGAATTACAGGCCAATATCTCTCATGAATATAGATGCCAAAATCCTCAATAAAATTCTAGCAAATCGGATCCAGCAGTACATCAGAAAGATCATACACCACGACCAAGTAAGATTTATCCCAGGAATGCAAGGATGGTACAATATCCGCAAATCAATAAATGTGATACATCACATAAACAAACTGAGAGATAAAAATCACATAGTCATATCAATTGATGCAGAAAAAGCATTTGACAAAATCCAACATCCTTTCTTGATAAAAACTCTCAACAAGGTAGGAATAGAAGGATCATACCTCAACATAATAAAAGCCATATATGAGAAACCCACAGCAAACATCATACTC
>CM050512.1:120071026-120286026 GCA_027563665.1 Antrozous pallidus | reverse complement strand
AAGGTGGAGCAAGGTGACCCACCTGCTCACGGTGGCTGGTGAGGCCTGCTCCAGGTCGGCTGGCTCAAAGATCAGACTCATCTTGGAGCTCATCTGTATGATCTCTCCACTCATTAAACATAGCTGAAAGGCAAAGGAGAGGGCAGAATTCCACCTGCAAGTCAGAGGCCTCACAGATAGTGGGAATGCATCCACAAATGTGTCTTAAACTCCTACTGTGTTCTGGGTGCTTAGGGGAAAGCAGACAAAATCCCTGTCCTTAGGGGCTTTACATTTTGTTGAGAGGGGACAGGTGATAAGCATATATAAAAGCCCAGTGATAGAATGGAGGAATGACCAGAATGACTGGTCGACCAGTCACTATGATGCGCACTGACCACCAGGGGGCAGATGCTCAATGCAGGAGCTGCCCCCTGGTGGTCAGTGCACTCCCTGCAGGCCACGTCCCCTACCAGTGCATGAATTTCGTGCACAGGGCATCTAGTATACTATACAAATGAGTAAACCAAAGAGAAAAATAAAGCAGAAGAGAGGGTTGCAGAACCTCAGTCTGGGTTGGGGAGTTGTAGTTTAAATAAAGAGGCCAAAGAGGCCCTGAATTGCAGCCATAGAGGAAGGAACAAGAAGCACTCAGACCACATCACGTTTCATGGTTCTTTCCCCAGTGCTTACTGTAGAACTTGACTGCACCCTCCTTGGCTTTATTTGCCCATCTTCCACAGACACTTCTTTGGAACCCCAGGAACTCGTCAAGGGCTAGAGTGATCAGATGATCTCCATAAATCCTTTTCGGAGAAGGAAAGACCATGGAAGCCCCATGCTGAGGAAGTTGTGTAGCTCCACAGGACAGTGCCCACGACATACCAGGTTGGGGGGGGGGGAGCTGCTTCCTGCACACCAACAGGGCTCCAGTGAGATGCCAAGGATAAGATGCCAGTGGCCTCGGCCTCCCCAGGAGGTGGGGGGGAGAGGAACCCCATCTCTCCTGCTGCTCATCCTGAGTTGTGGCTAAACAGCTCCCTAATATTACCTAGCCCCCATCTAACACTCCTGGGAACAGTCAGCATGCACCCAGGAAGGCCCAGCTGGGTGGGCTTACCAGTGGGATCATCTCTGGATCAAGGAAAGTCAGATCCACCCACACTCTGGAGGCATGGTTTACACCCAAAGCCCAGGAATCCGAGGCGCCTCATTGGCTATGACTCTTTATACTGCCAATATGAAGCCCATAGGACATACTCGCACAATTTGTCAAACCACTAGCATAGTCCATATCATGTAATACAATTCGGTTCTATTTTTATTTGTTATATAATCAAAATTATGCACAGCTATGACTAGGTCTTCCATAGTGAGTATAACTCCCTCTTCATCTTGTGAAATTTAAATACAGTAGTATTGATAGTGACATATAGTCACTATAGGAAATCTTCCTTAAAATGTGATACATTTTATTATATTTTAAAAGTTACACAGCACTTGCTATATACAGGCACTATGATAAGCAGTTTTCAAATATTAACTTACCTAGTCTTCCTAACAACACTGTGAGGGAGGTACCATTAGCCCCACTTTATAGATGATAAAACGGAGGCAAAGAGAGTCTAAATAGCTTGTCTGAGGTCACACGACTGGTCAGCAGCTGGGCAGGATCTGAACCCAGGCTGTGTGGCTCCAGAGTCCAGGCTCTTCAGCCACCAACCACATTTCATGTGCACAAAGTATCTCCAACAGCTGCAGCAACAGCGTCTCCAGCCCACTGGCACTTGTGCAACATCCCCCGTCCACCTCCATCAAGGAGTGGAGTCTGTTTCTCCACCCTCTTGAATCTGGGCAGGCCTTGTGACTTATATGAACCAATGGAACTCAGAAAAAGTGACGCTGTGCCCATTCCAAGTATAGCTCTTAATTTTCTAGAAACTTCCACCCACTGCCTCTTAGGAACAGCCCATAAGAAGTGCCACAATCTGGGACTACCAGGTGAGAAGCCCCAAGCCCTGTGGAGAGGGCTGGAGGATGAAGTGCTATTCGGAGAGGGAGGGAGGGATAGAGGATGAGAGGGTGAGACAGGGGAAGAGAGGGAGAAGGGCAGGGGGAGGAGGGAGGGAGGGAGAGGTAAGGGAAGGAGAAGGGGAGGAAGGAAGGGAGGGGGAGGTGAGGGAGAGGGGCAAAGCAATGTCAGACTCAGCAGCTACCTTTTTGTTGTCATCCAGAACAGTGTTCATGTTCTCAATCCAAACGGCATCCACGGGCCCATCAAATATGATCCACTTACGATCATCAGATAGGGAAGACGCTTGCTCCCGGAAAGCGTTGGCAAGGACGCCGTCAGTCCACTCGTGGCTCACTTGGTCGAAGCAGCCGTACAGCTGCCCCATGGTGATGGCCTTGGGGTTGATGACCTTGTACTCCACGGCAAACTCCCCCATCTGGTTGGCTGGGCAAGAAGGTCCAACCCGAGTTACAAAGGTTCTGGTGAAACCAGAACATCAGACCAGAGAGAATGCCATCTCAAAGGCCGAGCAGCCATGATGAATGTGGCATCCAGAGAAGCCTTCTAAACTTTGCGTGCAGCTTTTTAAAGATTGTTAGGTCATTACAACCATGTATTTCTCACCATAAGTTCTCTAAGCTTCACTTCAAGCAGGCAAGGGTGCCCATGAGACGCAAAGAACCAGCTGGGCCTACAGGACCCGGCGGTGAGGGGGGTGTATGCACAGGGCCTCCGTATGCGGTTCTCACAGCTGCCCAAGTACCTGGGCTCAACAGGAGATAAACTGCTGAGGGTAAGAGATTCTGGAAAAGGGTGGTGACTTGTATTTCTTTACCTGAAGGACTGGCTTAGCCTTGAAACCCCTTCACTAGCTGCTCAGAAGTGCCCCTGAGAAATGCACCGCAGTGGGCTAGGGCCCCAGAATGCCAGGCAATCACCGCACCACAGCTGTACTTAATGACAGGAAATGCCATCTGCTACCCATTCCTTCAGTAAGGAAAAGTTGGCAGTTAAATAAAGAACCATTTCTGCAGAATCCCAAATAAAGAATTGGGATAGCCTCCTTTCCTAAACTATATTCAAATCTCAAAATTATGAAAGTTTGAAATGCCCAAATGAGTTATGAAGGCCAAGTTAGTCACAAAAAAACTAAAAAATCCAACAGCAATTCAGTTATCTTTTGTTATTAGGAAAACATCCTATCTAATAAAAAGAGTAATATGTAAATTGACCACACCTCTGCTATACCCACAAGCCACGACCACCAGCCAATCATGAGCAAATATGCAAATAGACCCCAACCAAGATGGATGCAACCATTGAGAGCAGGAGGGAGACTTGGGTTTCCCCGGCAATGGAGAAAGCCAAGCTTTCCACCTGCCCTTGCTGGCCTACACCCCCACTTAATGATACAAAGTTTTAATTATAGAATACATATAAGTTCCAACAGAAAGAGTGGCAGCCACGGAGCTGGAAAGAGCAGAGGCTAGGGTTGCCCCAGCTGGGGAAGCCAAGCTTCTGCAGCTCTGGTTTGCCGAGGCCTCCACTCTAAGTTACAAAGTTTCAATTATAGAAGGTAAATAAACCCAAACATAAATGGCTGTCATCACAGAGCGAGCAGAAGGCTAGGCTCCGCTCCAGGATAAGAAGTTTGAATTGTAGAACATAAATTAATCCTTGGGTCTCTGCTTGGGTTGCCAGGGGGATATAGATACCCTGCAAACCACCACAGGCTTCTCGCCCAGGCCACCCCACACCCCAAGAGAACTCCCACCCTGCTCCGGGACACCCTTCAGGGCAAACCAGCTGGCCCTCACCCATGCACCAGGCCTCTATCATATCTAATAAAAGAGTAATATGCAGATTGACCATCACTCCAACATACAAGACAGCTGTCCCCATGTGGTCAAAGATCCTGCCCCCATGTGAATGCAAGATGGCCACCACATGATGGCCAGCAGGGCAAGGCAGTTGAGAGGAACCAGGCCTGCAGGGGAGGGCAGTTGTGGGTGATCAAGCCTACAGGGGAGGGCAGATAGGGGTGATGAGGCCAGCAGAGGAGGGAAGTTGGGAGCAAACAGGCTGGCAGGGGAGCAGTTAGACATCAATAATGTTGGCAAGGGAGTGGTTGGGGGGTGATCAGGCTGGCAGGCAGAAGTGGTTAGGGGCAATCAGGAATGCAGACAGGTGAGTGGTTGGGAGCCAGCAGTCCTGGATTGTGAGAAGGATGTCTGACTGCCTGTTTAGGCCCAATCCCAGACATCCCTTGAAAGGTCCCAGATTGGAGAGGGTACAGGCTGGGCTGAGGGACACCCCCTCCCCCATTCATGAATTTTGTGCCCGGGGCCTCTAGTCTTATATAATAAAAGGCTACTTGACTGGGAGTTTGACCAGAGGTTGGGGTCAGCTGACTAACTACCCGTGGCCCTTCCCCTCAACCAGCCCCACCCCTCACCTGGACCCCACCCTGATCAGGGGTGGGGCCAGCCCGATAACCACCCATAGCCTCTCTCCCCATTTGGCCCCATGCCCAATCAGCTCCCCGCACCCTGATTGGGGGCTCACCAACCACCTGTGGCCCTTCCACCTCACTGGCCCAGCTTTATCAGTCTGGTTGGGGTGAGGTGGCAGAACCCACCTGTGCATGAATTCATGCACCAGGCCTCTAGTCTATAATAATAAAAGTGTAATATGCTAATTAGACCAGACAGCTGAACAACCTTTCAGATGTCATTCTGTATATTTTTCCAAATGAAGCCATGGTGGTGGGGACTGAGGCTGAGGTGGTTAGGAGTAATCAGGCAGGCAGAGGCAGTTAGGGGTGGTCAGGCAGGCAGGCAGAGTAGTTAGGGGAAATTAGGCAGGCAGCTGAGTGGTTAGGGGTGATCAGGCAGGCAGCTCAGTGGTTAGAGATGATCAGGCAGGCAGAGTGGTTAGGGGCAATCAGTCAGGCAGCCAAGTTGTTGTGGTGATCAGGGAGGCAGGGAGGTGAGTAGTTAGGGGCAAACATGCAGGCAGGCAAGTAGGTAGGGGCAATCAGGCAGGCAGGTGAGTGGCTAGGGGCATTCAGGCAGGCAGGTGGTTAGGAGCCTGGATTGCTAGAGGGATATCAATCTGCCAGTTAAGGCAGGGATCAGGCCTAAAATGGCAGTCGGACATTCCCCTAGGGTCCCAGATTGCCAAAGGGTGCAGGCTGGGCTGAGAGACCCTCCTCCCTCCTGCACAAAATTCATGTCCTAGACCACTAGTGTTAAAATAAAGTCCTAGAAGGGGTCGTGTAAGCACAGCCACGAGACTCTGCTTTCAGAACCATAGGCTTGCGTTTCAATTAAAAACAAAACAAAACAAAACAAAAACCCAAAATGGTTTCTCTGGCAATAAATGTAGCTTCCATTTGTTGAGGAGGAACTATGCAAATATGCAAATAGACCCCAACCAAGATGGATGCAACCATTGAGAGCAGGAGGGAGACTTGGGTTTCCCCGGCAATGGAGAAAGCCAAGCTTTCCACCTGCCCTTGCTGGCCTACACCCCCACTTTCTGGAGGCCTAGGTTAGTTACCTGCATGTTCTCATGTAATTCTCACAACAATCCCATTTACAGCTGGAAAACCAGGGAGTAAAAGAGGTTTAGTCATTTGCCCAAGGTCTAGGTCTGATTAAAAAGTCTAGGTCTCATTCTCTACATTAAAGAGAGGGAGGGATGGAGGAGAGAAAGAAGGGAAAGAAAATAATTTGCTTTTAGAATTCCGTTTTTTAGACTCTCTCACTGGGAAGCCTTTGGGGAAGCAGCTGTTCAGCAGTTGAGAAAATGCCTTCAGCCCTAATGATGGACACAAAGCCTCACGGGAAGCTCACTCCCTCTTGTTTTCTGCCTGCAGATATCTGTGTGCCAGTTTCTGTTTCTGACATCACAATCCAGAAATGGCGAAAAAAACACCCCCAAACAAACCCAGCTTGGCACCACCTGTCCTGCCAAAGTGGGGATCTGAGCTGTACCTCTGTGTAAGTCACCCAGAGCTGCAGCCAACACTTTATAAGCACAGGTCTTGCCCCCTATGGGGCCTCCGACAATCATGTAGCCGTGTCTCACCAGCATCATCTCATAGATCTGAGAGGAGAGAACATATAGGACATCAGTCAGCACAAACCGCCCAGAATTGCAGTCAGTCAGATGTTGATGAGGACTGAGAGGTGCCAGGGAAGCCCCACAGTCACACCTCCCCCTGCTGAACCAATCTTTGGGGTGATTTGTCATTTAACTACCTTTTGGATGAATTTAATGTGTGTCTCAGATTACTGAATAATCAGAACTACCATTTGCTCTGACCCTGTCTGTGCTAGCATTAAGTGACTTACTGAACCTATTTCTTTTTATCTGTTCAGGTGGCACAGACCATGTGCTAATGATGGGAATGATGCCCTCAGAAGGGGTCACTGACCCGTGGGCAAAGCAGGTCACACAGCAGGCCTCTGCCTCAGAGCCTCGACTCTTCTCATGGCACCGTTTGTTTTCTGAGTGATCGACCTTATTTATCTTTTACTTTAAACATTCTTGTTCAATTGCAGTTTACATTCAATGTCACTTTGTATTAGTGTCAGGTGCCCAGCATAGTGGCCAGATGGTCATATGCTTTACAAGGTGTCCCTTGATAAGTGCAGTCCCCCTACCTGTACACTGTTCTTACAGTGCTGCTGACTACATCCCCTGTGCTGTACTTCAGTCCCATGACTGTTAGACTGCAATATGCACGTCTCAACCCCTTCCCCCCCACTCCTCCATGCTACCACAACTCCATTCTCTGCAGGAAAAGGAAACAGTGGTCGTGTTAGCAAATTGCATTTCTATTGGAAATGCCCTTTCTGGAGGCCTAAATGCTGTTCTGACTGGACTGGGAGATCTCAGGAGAAGAAATGCACCTTCTGAACCAGGTCCACTATCCTATCTAATAAAAGAGTAATATGCAAATTGACCATACATCCACTACACCCACCAGCCATGCCCACAAGCCAATCAGGAGCAAGTATGCAAATTAACCCAACTAAGCTGGCTGCTGTCACAAAGAGAGCAGGAGGCTTGGGTTTCCCCAGTAATGGAGGAAGCCAAGTTTCTGCACACCCTGTCAGACCCAGGCCTCCACTCAAGGCTAAAAAGTTTCAATTATAGAAGGTAAATAAATCCCAACAAAAATGGAGGCAGCTACAGGGCTGGAGAGAGCAGGAGGCTTGGGTTGCCCCCAGTGATGAAGGAAACCAAGCTCCTGCAGCCCTGGCCTGCCTTGACCTCCACTGCAAAGTTTCAATTACAGAAGATAAATAAATCCCAACAAAAATGGCTGTGGCCATGGAGCAAGCAGAAGGCTTGGCTCCATTCAAGGCTACAAAGTTTCAATTATAGAAGATAAATAAATCCTAGATACCAGGGCCTCCACTTGGGTTGCCAGGGGGTGTGGCTGGACTGCAAATCACCTTAGATCCCTCGCTCAAGCTGCCTCATGCTCCAAGGGAACTCTCCACCCCTCCCACCCCCGATCTGGGATACCCTTCAGGGAAAACCAGCTGGCCCCCACAGTGCACCAGGCCTCTATCCTATCTAATAAAAGAATAATATACCAATTGACCATCACTCAAACACACAAGATGGCTGCCCCCATGTGGACATAAGATGGCCACCACAAGATTGCCAGCAGGGGAAGGCAGTTGGGAGGGACCAGGCCTGCATGGGAGGGCAGTTAGGGGTGACCAGGCTGGCAGAGGAGGAAAGTTGGGGGCGACAGGGCCTGCAGGGAAGGGCAGTTGGGGGGGACCCAGGCCTGCAGAGGAAAGCAGTTGGGAGGAACCAGGTCTGCAGGGGAGGGCAGTTAGGGGTGACCAGGCCTGCAGGGAAGAGCAATTAGGGGCAAACAGGCTGGCAGGGGACCATTTAGGCATCAATCAAGCTGGCAGAGGAGTGGTTAGGGGGTGATTAGGCTAGCAGGCAAAAACGGTTAGGGGCAATCAGGAAGGCAGGCAGGCAAGCAGTTGGGAGCCAGCAGTCCTGGATTGTGAGAGAATTGTCCAACTGCCCATTTAGGCCCAATCCTACTGGGTTTGGGACTAAATGGGCAGTCAGACACCCCTAGAGAGGTCCCAGATTGGAGAGGGTGCAGGCTGGGTGTGTATTTCGTGCAGTGGGCCTCTAGTACAATATAAATGACCTGGCCGTCGGCTCAGGGATGGTCCTGTGACTCTGGCACCCTTCGTGGCTCATTCTAAGCTTTGGCTGAAGCCGCTTGGAGAGTGAGGCTCTTTTTCCTCCTGGGACAGTCTCAGCCTGAGGTGCTGGGCCACCAGAGAAGGAAGTTTTAATGCAGAGAGAGCCAGCCCAGAACCAGAGACAGACACCTGGGGTGTTGGACAGAAACCTGGATATTGCCCTACTATTCAGGTGCAGTCAGTGAATAAATCCCCTCGTGTTGATGACGGCAGTTCGAGGGGTTTCTATCACTGGGAATTGAGAATCCGTAGTAATTCAAAGTCCCATGCTCCAAAGGAAAGACCCCAAGATTAAAAAAGCAACCTCAAGGGAGATGGTCAGGAAAAATGGTGAATTTTAAATTTCAACTTGGAAATGAAGTGAAGGCCCAGGCAGTACGGTGCCTCCGTCGCCCCTCCCCTCTCTCCAGCTCCCGGCAGCACGCCCTGGTTCCGTGTGCCAGGACGCCCTCATTCCCACTTCAGCAGGGGCACACAGGGCCATGCCACAAGAGCCCAAGGAACCCACCTGGATAATTTTCCCAATGAACCAAGGTACTGGCTGGAGTTTCATCTTTTGGATGTTCTCATTCAGTGCTTCCACGAAAACTTCGTAGTCTGACTCTGGAAGAACAACTCCAGGGAACAAATCCGATATAATTCCCTGGTAATCAGAATTGAGAGAAGGAAGAAAGGATGGATTATCAGCTGTGTGACTCCACATGGTTCTAAAATGAGATCTACACAAATTTCGTAAAATTCCAAATCTCATTTTCCCTGCACCAAAACTCAGCCACAATTATTTTTTCTGACATCATCTGTTCAACATGATTTCCCTCCCAAATAATTTTAAAAGTCAGCAAATATTTAATGAGCCTGTGCTATGTTCCATTCATTGTACTGGGGATGAATGAGAGTGATGATTTCTATCTTAATGGCACTTACAACCTGGTAAAGAAGAGGCGTTACAAAATTTTAAAAGGAAACTAAATAAGTTTGATAAAAACAATTACCCACACCTCAGAACGATATTACCCTATCAGTGAAACCATCTTTATTAACATTGGTGACCAGACAGAAATGTTGCCATCCTCATCGTTACTAACATTTGGGGGCTCCCTGGCTAAAGGGTCCTGGCTGTCAGAGAGGGGGGCCTGAGGGTGCTGCGGAGACATCTCCCCTCAGAAGTGGGGTCCCAGAGCTTGCCCCACCACACACCTGGAACAAGGGGACATCCTGAGCCAAGAACTTGGCCAGGTTGACGTCCAGCAGGGCCCGGAGCAGCAGGATGCTCTCGTTCTCCTCCGGGTACTTGAGCTTGAGGTTGCCGGCGGCAGTGAGCACGGACTTGACAGCGCGCATGCCGTAGTCGTAGTGGTGCTGCGAGGAAAGCTGCTCAGAGCACAGGCGGTAGGTGGCCACAATCTTCTGGGCGAGGCTGGGGCGTAAAGACACGTGTCTGTACACCCCCGAGAGGACCATGCTGTGCAGCACACACCCCCGCACCCCGGCGCTGGCCCTTCGGAGCGGGCTGCCAGGATGCGGTGAGAAAGGCCCATTGCTGGAGGGCCCGTCATGAGCTAAGGAATTCTGGTAACCCCACAGCTAGGGGGAGCAGAAAGCACACCCTGATGCACAGCGTGTTGTCTGAGATATATGTGTACATAATTTTACATGTTTATGTGACTGTAAGCACACACGCACACACATGCACACATCTGGAAAGAATACATCAAGCCATGAGTAATGATAATTGCTGGTCCCTGGAGGGAGGGCTAAGGATTAATGAGGCGAAACTCCTTTTTCACTTCTGTAACATTATGACTTCTTTGATGTCCATGCTTTCCTTTTTAAATTTAAAAACCAATCCAAACTTCACTACCTTCCCACCAGCACATGCAGACTCACGGCCATGGTCCTTCTTGCCCTGGCCCCAAACCAGCCACACAGCCTGCCTTGCATCCCAGCCAGCGGCATGTGAATGAGGGAGGGGTGCCCCCCCACCCCCACAGGGTCCAGGAAAGCCTGCTTGGAGCCACCGCCCCTGTAACTAGTGCTCCTCCCCTTGGGAGGAACTGCCCTGATCACAGACACCCGCTTCTTTCCCAGAGAGTGAAGAGTAAACTTTCCTTGCTAAGCCCCACTGGCTAGGGGTCAGGGTTCCCTGACTAATGGGCTATGTACACTCCTTTGCAGGGAGCCCCTCATGAGACTGATTTCCTCTGCCAGCAAAGGCCCTGCTGCTTACAGTCCCAGTCCAGATCAGGCAGAAGGCAGGTGGCCCAATGAACGTTTGCCAGTGGAGAGATAAAGAAATTGAATCAGCAAATCAATGCAATCCAGCTTGCTTATGGAAAACCTGAATTGAACCTCATGAGAAGAGGCAGCCGCTTGACCTAGGAGGGGAATAGGTGCCGTCTGGAGGTCTGCAGCCATGCGGTGGGGACGAGAGCAGACAGGCAAGGGCACCTGAGGGCCTCTGCAGACCTCCGCGCCAGCAAGACATCACTGGTTACGGCCAGGACAATGTAAACAGACAAATGCAAAATTTGAAATAGGTCAATAAAAGCCACTCACAGTGACATCAGTAACTCAGGATGCATGTGATAAAAACACTCAGCTATGTGTGTGTATGTGTGTGTGTGTCTTTGAAAACTGGACAGCACTGGAAAGAGAGATACTTGGTTGAAGTAAATAAAAGTTATGTTGATAACAATGCTAATCCTAGATTATATTAAAACCTCCCCTTCAATCTTGGAATAACTTCATGTTTTCAGTCTTGCCTTAAGCCACTTAGGAGTGTGTGTGTGTGTGTGTGTGTGTGTTTATATGTGTGTGCGTTTATGTGTGAGTCTGTGTATGTATGTATGTGTGTGAGTATATGTGTATGTGTGAGTGTGAGTGTGTATGTCTGTGTGAGAGTATGTGTATGTGTGTGCATATCTCTGTGTGTGTATGCCTGTGTTTGTCTGTGTATATGTGTGTGTATGTCTGTATATGTGTGTGTGTGTGTGTGTGTGTGTGTGTGTGTGTGTGTGTGTGTGTGGTGCAGGCTGCTGTGAGGGGTGGGAGCAGATGAGTGTTTCTCTAGCAGAAGCCCAGGTGCATGTACAGCAAAAGGAGGCCTTTCCTGGGACTCCGGGTCAGTCCCAGCCTGGGTCAGGTCAGGACCAAGGTAGGCGCAGGTGCCTGCACAGCAACCTGTGAACAGCCTGTTCTCATTCCTCCCTCCACAGAGCAGCCCACCTGCATCTGCCCCACAGAGCCCTCGTCAGGCCTGCAGAATCTGCTGGAATGCCAGTGCGGCTTACCTTCTAGAATCGAGAAACCCCATGGAGTAGAGTGAGATCTCGCCAATGAGGGCATAGTCGGGCACCATCATGGCCACTGTCCGGAACAAGGCCTGGAAAAGGAACAGCTTGTCAGGACCGAGTGTTCACACTGGTGAGCCGGAGAGGCCCATGTGCAAGAGCAGAGAGAACTAGCACAGCCCTGACAATCAGGAAGTGCGCTAGAGGACAAGTCAATGTCGCGGGACCACCTCCACTGGACAGACCCACTGCCCCGCTACCCCTGCCCCGGCCTGTCCAAGTACCTGCTGTCGCACTGGGTCCCTCACTCATGCCAAGGCCCAGGTGCCGGTCCTAACAGCACCTCATTCTCCTTTGCCCATCCAGCTCCACGCCCCTAGTGGAGCTTTCCCGCAGGCCTCACTCTGCATGCAGAACGATGCGCACAGGAGCCTCTGAGGCAAAGCATCCTGACTAACCCCCTACTGCTGTGCACAGTTATGCATCCCTGCCTGCTGGACCTCGATTCTTTTGTCTCTAAATGGGCTGACACCTGTACCCTCTTCATCGTTGTTATGAGAACAACTGACACAGGTGAGTGAGGCTCATACTTAGGGAAGTGTGCAGCATGTAGTGAGTCTTCATACACATCCGCTGTTACTCTTATTCCCTTAGAGCAGTGTTCTCACCCTTCCTAATGCCGCGACCCTTTAACACAGCTCCTCATGTTGTGGTGACCCCGACCATAAAATTATTTTTGTTGCTACTTCATAACTGTAATTTTGCTATTGTTATGAATCATAATGTAAATATCTGTGTTTTCTGATGGTCTTAGGCGCTACAGCAGCGATTCTCAACCTGAACTGATAGCAGGGTCACCTAAGACCATCAGAAAACACAGATATTTACATTACGATTGATAATAGTAGCAAAATTACAGTTATGAAGTAGCAACAAAAATAATTTTATGGTCGGGGTCACCACAACATGAGGAGCTGTGTTAAAGGGCTGTGGCATTAGGAAGGTTGAGAACCACTGCCTTAGATCTTAGAGGGGAAGTGACTCACTAAACCCATGCTGTTCGAGGTGAAGCTGGACTGGAAAGAGCCCTGGCTTCCAGCCACCGAACCTGGTGCTTTTGACTAGACCCTCAGCTCATGGAAGTTTCTTGTGCAGATTGAACGTGGTTCTTGGCTGGAAGGTGCAGGGGAGTTACAACAACTGGGTGGTGGGAAGAAGAAAGTTGGCCCGGTGGGTTGGAATGTTGTCCTGTACACCAAAAGGTGGTGGGTCTGATTTCTGTCCAGACACATACCCAGGCTGCAGGCTTGATCCCTTTCAGGGCGTATGCAAGAGGCAGCTGATATATGTCTCTCGCGCATCAATCTTTCCTTCTCTCTTTCCCTTCCTCTCTCTCTCTAAAAAAAAAAAAAAAATCAATAAAAAATAGTAAGAAATGTGAGTCCAAATTCTACTGTAGGTCTCACTGCCCTGTGTTGACTAGTGAGGAGGGAGTGGAGGAACCATAGTTGAGGAACCCCTTGACTCTCCTCCATTCCCAAAGGGGCGAGTGGTGGGTCAGAACAGGTGATAAGATTGCGCTTCTAGCAAGTAGAGCATCATAGATGGCAGGTTCCCGAATGATGTCCATTCTTTCAACGCCATTTCATTACAGCATTGATGCAATGCCATAGGAACATCACCTTGTATATCAATGAGCCTTGTTAACACTGGTCTCATCATGTGGTGTTTTGCTTAAAGGCGCAGAACCTACCAATGACATTCAGTGGGAACTTACTGTACTCAGCGGTGAGCATGGCTCTGGCTGGTCCCTTGTGTGTCTTCTACTCAAGGGGCTGAAGCATAACTTGGAATAAAACCAATTGAGCAGCAGACTGGGCCTCTCTCTGCTGCTTTTCCCATGCTCTTGGGCTGCTAGGTGTTCTTCCCACAGGAGGGGACCAGATACCCTATGCTTTGGGTTTTTCCTCCCATGGGAGAAGCTATTCACGTGAGGAGGCCTGCTTGGCTCTTTCTTCTCCTTTGAGGCCTTTCCTTCTCCCCTGGCCGCAGGGTCATGGGTACTGCCATGGCTTAGCTCAGGCCAGCCTGGCAGTCAGCACTGGGCACAAACAGGCTCTGTTGCCCCTCTCCATGGGTTGGGACAGCCTGCATGGGCATGGACACTGCTGAGGTGCCAGTTCCCATTTGGTAGTAAAGGAAAGATCCATGTGGTCCAGCCTAACCTCACCAGAGTCCTCTGTATCCAACTTTGATGCTTTTTTATAAGAGCTACTAGTGGCCTGGTGCACAAAATTCATGCATGGAATGGGGGAAGGGAGGTGTCCCTCAGCCCAGCCTGCATGCACCCTCTCCAATCTGGGATATCCCTCTCGCAATCTGGGACCGCTGGCTCCTAACTGCTCACCTGCCTTCCTGCCTGATTGCCCCTAACCACTCACCTGCTTGCCTGGTCGCCCCCAATCGCCCCCCCGTACTGGCCTGATAGCCCCAACTGCCCTCCCACAACCGGCCTGATTACCCCCAACTCCCCTCTCCCCCTTCTGGCCTGATTGCTCCTAACTGCCTCTGTCTTCCACCATCATGGCTTTGTTCAAAAGGATGTCCAAAGAGTCTCCTGGTCTAATTAGCATATTGCCCCTTTATTAATATAGATATTTTGTTTGGTTTACAGCAATGTCTTTTTACATTGTGTTTTAGCATCTAAAAGTCAGATTTTATGAAAAACTCCAAGTTTCTGGCTTTCCCTGACAGATGAGAGGGTCTGAAAGTATCTGCAGGCTGGGCTCAGCTGCTGCCTCTCCGTGGGGCATTCACCAGCTGCTGCTCTCATTTGTATGATTTGTCTGACCCTGATGACTATGGAACAGCCATGCTTGTTCCAATGCATGCGGTTTTCTGTTTACATTGGCTACTATATATCTCTACCCACACTCCCCCACCTTCCAGGAGGGGAAGAGGCTTGTTCTAGGGCCAGGTACCACCTCACCTCCTCCCACACTCCCGTTACAGACCAAGGCTGAAGCATGTCTCCTGGTTCCATCATCTGGCTTCTCTGGGAGACTCTGGTACTTCCAGAGCCCCTGCCCCATGGGCATGCCCAGCACTCCTCCATGCTGATGCTCACCTTGAGGTTATCAGGCAGCTCCGCCCGGCCCGCATACCCGGGGTTCATGGTGATGAAGACTGCACAGGTTGGGTTTAGAGAGAGCTCGGTGCCTTCGAAGAGGAAGGTCTTCAGCTTCCGGATAATGGCTTGCTGAATACTGAGGATCTGCTGCGCCACCACCGACAGCACCTCCACCTGCAGGGAGAGGGGCTGGCTGACGGAGCCCTGCTCAGACTCACCCACCCCACCCCAGGGGGCCCCTTCACTCAGCAAAGAAAAGCCAACCACCTGTGAACCAGAGTTTCAAAGTGAGAAGCATGATTGGGGTTTTGTTAAAAAAAAAAAAAAAAAAAAAAAGTGTGTGTGTGTGTGTGTGTGTGTGTGTGTGTGGTTTCCATAGTATTTCATCTTTCCCCCAATACCTAGCATAATGCTTGATGCATAGTATGTGCTTGGGCAGTGTTGATTGGTTCAAATGGAATGTGCTGTTTTGTATGTTCTGAACTCAATTCCCTACCCAAATAGAACTAATCATCTCCTTTTCTTTAAAAAATATTTTTATTAATTTCAGAGAGGAAGTGAGAGGGAAAGGGAGATAGAAACATGATGATGAGAGAAAATCATCATCAACTCCCTCCTGTGTAGCCCCTCTGGAGACGGAGTCTGAAGCCCGGGCGTGTGCCTTGACCAGGCGTCAGGCCATGGCCTCCTGGCTCATGTCCGAGTCTCGCCCACCGGGCCAGCCTGGTCGGGCTGCCGCTCTTCCGTAAGGCCTCTTTTGCGCCACTACTATAATACCTATCATATTGAACCTGTTTCGTTTAATTTTTATTTCCCTTTGCTAGACTGTAAGAGTCCAGAGAGAAAAACCACTTCCTACCTTTGTATCATGAACACATGCAAAATATCTGACACGGTAGCTGCTCAGTGCATTGTTGAGTGAGCTTGTGACGGACAGAATGTGATGAGGGTGCATATGTATGTAAAGCAGGCCTTTTTGTCCTTGGGCTGCTTTTGTTTCGGTCACTGAGCACCTACTCTTTGCGAGAGGCTGCAGACCCGAGAGGCCCGGCATGCGTGGCCTCTCTGAGCCCGTCGCAAGGTTACCTCAATCCGGTTGAACTCGTCAAAGCAGGCCCATGCTCCAGCTTGCGCCAGCCCCTTGAAGAACTTCCCCATGGCTTTGTAATCCAGGCCGTCTGAGCAGTTGAAGACCACACACTAGAGAAGAGGGAGTGGGGACCATTCAGGATGGTCCCTGCACTGGGAACAGGGGTGAGCTCCTTGCTTCCTGCTCCACAGGAGCAGTTGGGCCCACTCTGCCTGTCACACTCCTCATCTTCACCTCCATGCCCGCTTCCCTGGACAGGGGCCCAGAAAGGAATGAGAGGAACCCGGGGGGAGGGGAGGGCAGCATTTCCTACCTGCTTGGCCAAAGCCTTGGCCAGATCTTTGGTAGTCTCTGTCTTGCCTGTCCCAGCTGGACCTTCTGGGGCTCCCCCAAGATTCAGCTTCAGAGCCCCCATCAGCGTCCTAAGGGGAAGAAAATTTAGAACTCAGTGCTTGAATCCTAAGGCATAGGGAAGGAACTGCCTTTGACTTACTTTGTTTCGTCTCACAGGAATAGCTTAAACTCCCCCGGTTACCAACCACATGGTGAAGAGCTCTGTGGCAGCCCTGCGCCCACGGCCTGGCGCAGTGCCTGGGGCGGGGCGGGGGGGGGGGGGGGCACCAGGAGCATTTACTGAGGGGAAGATTGAATGAGTAAATGAGCACACACAGGTGTGAATGCATCAACTAAAAAAGCCTCAAACTCAGCATCCCAAAGACCAACGACGCTAGTGGGATGTAAAAATAAACGCTTCTCCTCCTAGATTATGAACATTGAGTTTAGGATCTGATTTGCCTCAGTTCCAAATCCTCAGAAACCAACACAGGCCCGGCACGCGTGCAGGGACATGATGCATGTTAGGAACAATGGGTGTGCTCACTGGTTCCTCAGCCCCTGTTCGGCCGCTGGGATGTCGGTTAACACACTTTCTGTAATAGCCTAGTCCCTCCCACCATTAAGTGGGGCTCCTGGAGGTCACACCTGGGGTAGCAAGGCTAGGAAATGGCTGTGGAAACTAAGTGGAATAAAAAAATGAACAAAGAGCATAGAAAATAAGTGACCGAGGACTTTGAGAAGAGAAAGTACTCAAGTATTATCTTCATAAATTAAAAAATCCATTGAAAGGATAACAAACCACAATTAATCTAAACATCATAGACTTGACAAATCCATAGTGGCCAGACTTCTGATATTATGGCACCAAGGAAAGGGGCAAAGCACTTTTTGTGCTCAAAGGGCCATACCCCCTCATCACTGACCGGCTCAGGGCCTCTAGCCCGGGCCTCCGCCGGGCCCTGGGCTCCCCCTGACCTGGCCCTGGGCTCCCCCTGACCTGGCCCTGGGCTCCCCCTGGCCTGGCCCTGGGCTCCCTCTGGCCTGGCCCTGGGCTCCCCCTGACCTGGCCCTGGGCTCCCCCTGACCTGGCCCTGGGCTCCCCCTGACCTGGCCCTGGGCTCCCCCTGGCCTGGCCCTGGGCTCCCTCTGGCCTGGCCCTGGGCTCCCCCTGACCTGGCCCTGGGCTCCCCCTGACCTGGCCCTGGGCTCCCCCTGACCTGGCCCTGGGCTCCCTCTGGCCTGGCCCTGGGCTCCCCCTGACCTGGCCCTGGGCTCCCCCTGGCCTGGCCCTAGGCTGGCCCTGGGCTCCTCCCTGGGCTGGCCCTGGGCTCCCCCCTGGCCTGATCCTGGGCCCCCCCTGACCTGGCCCTGGGCTCCCCCTGGCCTGGCCCTGGGCTCCCCCTGGCCTGGCCCTGGGCTCCCTCTGGTCCTGGGCTCCCCCTGGCCCTAGGCTCCCCCTGGCCTGGCCCTGGGCTCCCTCTGGCCCTGGGCTCCCTCTGGCCCTGGGCTCCCCCTGGCCCTGGGCTCCCCCTGGCCTGGCCCTGGGCTCCCTCTGGCCCTGGGCTCCCCCTGGCTTGGCCCTGGGCTCCCCCTGACCTGGCCCTGGGCTCCCTCTGGCCCTGGGCTCCCCCTGGCTTGGCCCTGGGCTCCCCCTGACCTGGCCCTGGGCTACTTCTGGCCCTGGGCTCCCCCTGGCCCTGGGCTCCCCCTGGCCTGGCCCTGGGCTCCCCCTGGTTCTGGGCTCCCCCCTGGCCCTGGGCTCCCTCTGGCCTGGCTCTGGGCTCCCTCTGGCCTGGGATCACCTGGCAACATCTTGCTTCTGCCACTGAGGAACCCCACTACTTAAGTACTGATCCATTTTCAAGGGAGGCACCAGCCTCTGCTTGTGGCTTGACCACGTTAACCTGCATTAGGCTCTGACTGGGTTCTCACCCCTGGCCTCAGCCTCCATGCCCCACTGTGGGGCCTGATGTCTAAGGGCAAAATTCAAAACTCTTGAGAAGCTGAAATGCGGAGGTGAAGGTAACAAAATGAGGATGCCCCAGCCCCTTCCCCAGAAGGTTTCCCTCCAGAGCTCTGCACTCGCCTGTAGCAGCGGTCAGTGAGAGGCGTGATCACCAGCCGGGGGCTGTTCCCCAGGTACTCGTAGCCATACATGGCCTCGGTGGTAATCATTTGCACCTGTACGTCCATCGCCCACCAGTAGTAGCGCAGCTGGGAGATCCACTGGAAGTCATGCAGGTCGCACACTTTGTCCTCAGATAACTTGGCCACCACGTCCCGAGCTGTTGGGACACAGAAGCACACATATGGAGAGCCATCCATCAGCGTCTTCCCCTATGCATCTGCTCCTCAGTGGGGGCATGAGGACTCTCCCTCTTCAGACAATTTTAGTCACAGCTGTCTTTCCTGCCACCCCCCACCTGTAGGCAGCCATGCCTTCCAGAAGCTGTGCTTGGCTTCTCCCAAGGGGCCCAGAGAGACTTGGTGGCAGCGCTGTTTGCCCTCTGTCAGACTCTGAAGCCATCCTGCCCAGGCCAGATTCTGGCTCTGCTATTCACTGGCTATATGACTGGGGACATTACTCAACCTCCTTCCCCTTTAGCTGTGTAATCTGTAAAGTGTAGATAACATAGTACTTACCTGATTGGGTTGTAATGGGGATTAAATGAAGATATCTATACATATAAAAACCTAAGTGACTGTTCAACCATTCGACCATTTGACCAGTAGCTATGTACTGATCACCAGGGGGCAGATACTCTGACTGGTAGCTTAGGTTGCTGGCTGTGGGTTAGCTTGCTGCTAGGTCCTGTCGGCACCAATCTGATTCACCCACACCCAGGACCCAGAGAGGAGGGAGGAGGGAGCCAGATTCTTTGCAGAATCTGCTGTGGGTTAGCGTACTACAATATTAAAATATTTCTTCTAGTTAGTTTCCTTTCAATGTGCACAAATCCATGCCCTGAGCCACTAGTAGATGTATAAATACACATACGCATAAATATTTGTGTACTAAATATATGCATATTTATATATATTCACATATTTACAAGTAGAGGTAGACAGATGGAAAGCACAAAAAGAGAAAAGAGAAGTGAGCTGTGCCTGGCTTAGGGAAACACTGTGTACACATTAGCTATTGTTCTCATTCCTAAACTTGTGGGGCTGACTCAGAGGACTGTGCAATGTGTAGTCACCCCAAATGTTGTCTTTTCCCCAACCTGAGCCTGTTGCTCCAGCCTCCAGGACATCCTAGAGGAATCCAAGCAGCTTGGCCTGACATAGTAGGGAAGGGCCCATCAGTCCATGGTTAGATGCCTTCCTTACATCTGGTGCCTGGCCAGGAGGTACATCTCTAGGAATTCCCCCTTCTCTCAGAGGATGAGAGCCTCCTTTAACGTTTTCACTGTGATAGGAGCCCTGAAGTTGAAGAGGGGGGCAATAGGTCTATGGGAATCAGTCATTGTTTTTTGGTAACACAGGACAAGAGCCATTGAAATCTGGAATGAGTACAGCAGCCTGAGGTTAGATATCAGAAACACAACTTTGCAAAGGGAAGCCTACAGTCTCCTACCTCTCACAGGAGAAGCCTTCTCTATTGCAGTAACTCCAACCTGCACAAGAGGCTTGGAGGCCACAGCGCCAGCCAGCACCCCTCCTCCTAGGAGCTGAATTCCCTTCCAGGTCCTTGAGACCCAGAGAGAGGTGCCCAAAGGACGGAGCTGAGAACACCGTGTGCGTGTGTGTGTGTGTGTGTGTGTGTGTGTGTGATCCCAACCACTCTGGTTTCGAGCACCCTGTCCAGCAATCACATGGGCATGCATTACATCTACGAGGTGGATACGGGGCCAGGGGAAATGGCATCATTTTCCCCCTCCCCCCAGGTTTCATGCTGGTCTATGTACATGATTTCAGGCAGAATGAAGGGCAGCCTCAAGGAGATGAGGTGCCTGAAATGTGAAATGCCGGCAGGAAGCTGGTGTGTGAGTAAGAAGGACCCCGATTCCAGGAGCCAGCCTAGTCCAGCCATGTCCTTGGTGACAATGAGTGAGGATGTGGGTGGCTTATTTTACATAAAGACCCCAGTTCTTCTTTTTAAGGAAGAGCTGGATGGTGCATGCCCTGCCCACTTGCTCCTGCATCGCTGCCCATTCCCATGCTCCTGGGTGTGGGATCAGACACACATTGGTTCAAATGGCAAAAGAGCCGTCTCCCCCCCTTCCCGCTCCCCAACCAGGCCTCGCTGTGAGCTCTGAGCTCAAACCTCTCTGAGCCAGTGCCGAGCCAGTGAAATGCATGGGAAAGTGAGCAAGTGAGGGTCAAGCACAAGCACGAAGCTTGGCCTCTGGTGAACATTCAACAATATTCGCTCTGGTCAGCGCCAGGACTGGCTCCAGGGGTGGCTCTCAGTGAGGCCCGCCCAGAAGTATGGCACCTCTCCTTCCTGGAGCTGACCCTCAGAAGTCGCTCCTCGAGAAGGAGGCCCGAGCCCCACCCAGGAGGGGAGGCGGCAGGCTGCTCCCACCCACAAGGTGATGCCGAGGCGCTCACCATGGACGTCAATGACCGTGAGGGCCCCGAGGGTAAGGCGAGCCCCGCTGCTCAGCTTTCCTCGCACCAGCTGGACGATCTGTGCGATCTGGTCATTGCTCTTCTTTAGGAAGTCCTGGCAGAGACACAGGAGGGGACAGCGTCACACTCGGTTCTCCCTGGTGACCTCCTAGGGTAGTGTCGCCTGCCACACCATGGCACAGGCCAGGCTCCTGGGCGTCACTCCTCGCCCCTCCCTCAGTTCTAGTCAGTAGCCTCAAGAGGGCTCTACACGTGAGTGCCAGGGACTCCGAGACCCGAGTTCGTTGATATTGTGGACAGGAAACCACATGCTTGCAGCAGGGGAGGGGTTGGCTATGAAGGGCATGAAGAGATGAGGACTGCACAAATGTATGTGTTTGCCAAAACTCAGAACTGGCCACGAAAAAGGGTGAGCTTACTGTGTATAAGTTATGCAGTAAATCAGAATTAAGAGAAAACCTTGAAACATTTTGAGATGAAAGGAGACATGGGCGATGTGAAAACTAAATGCCTATAAGCATGTGAGCTGGATGGATAGTGGACCAGACCAAACACCCTCAGTGAGCACCAGCTAAGCTCAGGTCAGCCTCTGCAGGCTGCAGGCAGGATGGCCCACTGCCTCTGTGTTGGCGCCTGCTCCCAATTGGCCCGCTGTGCGTGGCTGTGGAAGACATGTGTATGGAGCACCTGGATGAAGGGCATCTGGGGTTGTCTGTATTACTTTTTCAACATTATATGTACATCTCACACCACTTTCAAATAACAGTGAAAAACAAAAACGAATGTTAAAAAGGAAAAAGATCCCGGGTGGACATTCCACCAGGTTGACCCTGGAGGCAGAGGCTGGTCAGCCCGGGAATCTGGGCCCAGGACTCTGTCTGGGAGGGGCTCCAAGCCTTTGCTGCTTGGCCAGCTCCTGGGAGCCCACCTCCACACCCTTAGCCCAAAGGTCCATGGAGCCTGGCTCTGTGGTCTCCTGGGATGGCTGTCACTATGCTGTTTTTATTTAGAAAACAGGCTGCTTTTTGTCATTCACACTCCAGGGAAGCTGGAGCCTCCCCGACTCTCACCCTCCCTCCCCAACCTGCAGGCTCACACAGGCTGCTTTACCGGCATAGTCTTTTCAACCAGGGCTGTAGACACCTCCTGGGTCCAGAAGATGGAGGAGACGCAGATGACTACCTGGCCAGGCCACTGCAGGACCCACTGGTCACGAGAGATCTGGGAAGTCAGCAGGCATGTCACAAGCCTATCCATCCTGTGGTTTAACCTGACTTTTTACACCCCCCGCACCTCACCCCTGAGCACAAACAGAACCTGTACGCCACAAGGCTTGGCACCTCTGGCATCACTGAGTTGTCTTCCTTCCAGAATTTTGTGAAAAAGAAAAAAATAACCAACACTCTCAGCATCTCTTAGCTTTTGTTTCCTGTCCTCTCGGGGGCGCCCTCGGCCTCAGCCCAGGTGGCCTTCAGGATGCACAGCTGCTCTGCAATGGCTACTAACACTGCGGCCCCCCCCCCCCCAGTCATGCTGCCCCCACTTCTATTTAACTATAAATCAGGCAAACTATGGCAGAGGCTAAATCTGTTTTTGTAATTGAAGGTGAATTGCACCATGGCTATACTAGTTACGAGCTTGTCCTTTATAGAAACAGTTTGCTGATGCTTGCTATGGATGCAATTGCATGGAATGACCCCACAAAGGCAGAGGTTTTCTTTAATTTTAAACAATATATATTTAATTGATCTTAGAGAGATGGGGGTCAATGATGAGAGAGAACCATTGATCAGCTACCTCCTGCTGCCTCATACTGGGGTTTGAGCTGCAGCCTGGGAATTTGCCTTGACTGGGAATCAAACCATGACCTCCCTGGTTCATAGGTCAATGCTTAATCACTGGGCCACACTGGCAGGGCTTTCTTTAATTTTTATTTAGAATATGTTACTGGCTAGGGGACCTGGCCCTGAGTTGGGTCTGCCCAGGACTGGGCGATAGTATACAGGTTCTTGACTTCCTGCAGGAAAAATGTCACAGCATGAGTCAGGTGACTATGAGGGAATGTGGATTAAGGCCGGGCAGTGAAGCAGGAGGGCTTAGCACAGAAGCAGCAACAGGAGAGCCTGGGGAAGCTGGAGAAAAGGGGGCTGAGACAGGATCAGGGTGGGCCCAGGATGAGCTACTGCTGCTCATTGCTCCCCTGGTTGAAATTTCCTGGGGTCTCTTAGAGTTTAGGAATGTGGCTTGTGCGGGAAGGACAGGGAGAGGAAATGGCACAGGCTACTCCCCAGAGGCAGAGCCCATGCCAGGTCCTCTGTCTTGAGGCCTCTCTCTCTCTAGCGGGAGGGGCCTGAGGGAGGTCTCAGGGGAGGTTCCAGCAGAATTTTCATCAGCTTTCTAGGTGGGCCTCTCCAGAGTGTGGGCCCTTTTCTCCCCAAGTTGGTCAGGCCCAGGGCCGGGGGTTGTCAGTCATTGCAACTGGCCCTGGTGTTGCCTGCCTGGTTTTGCTGCTTTCCTAGGCCTGGAGCTCAAGTACAGTTGAGGCCTCACTGTCATCTCTAGGGAGGGGACCTGTATCTGCTATTATTGCTCTGCAGTTTGTTCAGCTGCCTGCCTCAGTTTCCCTGCTCCACTTCCCAGCTCACGGACCTGAGTGAGTGCAGCATAAGAGGAAGGACTGGCCTTTCATCACCAGCAAATGTCACTGAGAGGACAAACAGACTTTAGTGGGAAAATGGTAACTGGAGGTTCTTTTGTTTGCTTGTGAGGAGCTGGCTGCAGAACTAACTGGCTAAAAAGGTTCTTTTCCTTTAGGCCTCTCTCTCCTTGTGTTCCCTCAGGCTTTGGGGCTCAAAGAGCTATCAGGGCCTGTGTCCTTGAATGATAAGCCTGGAGGATGCTGAATGGGAAGGGGCTCTTGCCATCAATCAATTCATTTCCCAGAAATAACTGGCCTGTAGCAGCCAAAGGTGTCAGGCTCAATGTGGCTTTTTGGTGTCCTCTGCTTCTAACTGCAACCCTTTCACCAGGGGGCTCATAGGGAGAAGTGGGGCGGGGGAGGGGGAAGTGCACTGGGAAAAGAGAGAGGGGTGGGGAGGTACTTAGGGAAAGGAGAGAGGGGTGAGGGGGCAGGTGCACTAGAAAAGGAGTGTGGGGAGGTACATAGGGAAAGAAGAGAGAGGTAGGATGGTGGGGAGGATAGGTGCGACGTAGGACTGAGTAAGTTCCAATAGAGATGGAGAAGTGATCAGAAGGACCCATTTAGGATATGGGAAGAGACTTGAACACAATACCATGTACAGACAATGTTATAAAATTCTATACCTTCAACAAATAGATCATCATTAACCACTGTAACCTCAATCAATTCCATACACAGAAACCTTCTCCCCAAAATCTTTGCTGCTGTACTAACACCCTGGCCTGTTCCCATCACCCTTTACCTTCACATACGCCTCAATGCCAAGTCGGATGACTTCCCTCATGCTGGCCAGCATCATCTGCTCCACCTGCAGCAGCCACTTCTCCACCATGCCCTGGGTGAAACAGGCAGAGGTCAGTCCCCGGGGAGGTGGGCAGCTGTCAGCCCTAGGAAGAGGCTGCAACAAAGCCAGCATCCTTCCTGGACAAGGCTGGAGGAAGGCCAGGGTTTGCTTTGTTCCCCTGGGGGTTTAGGACCAGCCACCCCAAGATGTGCTCATGATGTGTGACTTATTTTGAGCTAAAGGCTACAAGATCCTGCAAGTTCAAGAGAAACTTCTGCCCCTATCTTAATTATCTAGAAGAATTTAAATCTAGAAGAATTTACCAGGATGAGGATCATCAGCAATGACTTCTTCACTCGTTCTGTGGCTGGGAAAACTGCCAGTTACTGATCTCCTGCAGCCCAAGGCACCCACCTCATCCCTAGCTCAGAACCTCCAATCGACCTAGTCCTCACACTGACTTCAAACCTCACATACGTGGGCAGACTCTCTCACACATATGCTTAGATTTGATTATTTTCCCTTTTTAATCCAGTTTATGTTTATTTTCTTAGCCCACTCGGCATTGAATAATAGGTCCTGTCAAGAGTGACTCCATCTTGCTCCCCACTTCTGATTTGTTGATTTTTTTTTTTACAGAGCGGAAGGGAGAGGGATAGAAAGTCACCCACTTCCGATTTGTATCTCCCATGAGAACCTAGGCTCAGAAATCCTGCACTGAACGCAGGTGTCATTGTTCTGTTAGGCTCTAGGAAACAACACCCCCAGAGGTGCCTGAAGATAAGCTTAACGTTGCTCAGTTTAGCTTCTGTAATATGCTTGGCTAAGCACAGCTTCCTGCTTTGTTCCAACCAGGATATGGTTTTTGCCTTTATAAGCTAACCCCAGAGCTCATTTGGGGATGTGAAATTTAGAGAGAGATTAGTCCTCTCATAGTCCCTGGGCTTTTGCAATAAAGGCTCTTAATTTGACCCTTAGTCTATGGCATCTTCTCTCTGGCTCGCTGAATTCCAACATAATATTTGGAGGCCCCAGCGAGATCATGCCTACCAGCACCAGATTTTAGATACCGAGGGCAGGTGGTCTCCCCCAGCCTGGCTGCCAGACACCTGAAAATCTTTAGGGGAGGCACCACCTGAGATGTTCCAGAGCTCCAGAGACATGTTTTGGTGTTTCTGATGGCTGGACGGGAGATACTTGCCATGCTCATCCATCTCTTAGGATTCCCCAGAAATACCTCTGGAAGTAAGTGAATTTCTATTCACTCCTATATCTGTGACCAGTCAAACTGTTGTCAAGAGAAAAACTGGATACAGTCATGACTTCCTTGGCAGATTCTCTGACTAAGATGTTAATCCAGAGTCCTGGGAACTGATCTCACATGAATTTGTGAGAACTGTTCAAACCTAAACTGTTTGATGGTCCTTGTTTGTCTTGTCTGTAATTTTTGTGTCTGTGTAGATTTTCCTTGAAGACATAACTTGTTTTTTCCTGTTTCTCTGAATCCTGATTCTATCTGTTCCTGGATAACTGACCTCTTTTATCAATGTTCTTTTGTGGACTTCAGTCCACTAGAGGTTACCCTCCATACATTTTTCCTCTGCTGTATCTCTTCCCTATCCAAAGTCATTTCTTTCCACAGTCATTCCCCAGCCTCCAGAGGGAGGACTTCTACTGCCTCTGATCCTCCCTGAAGACCTTGTTCTTTATCTCTCCTCTCAGTTGGGATTGTTTCCCTCTGCCTCGCTAGGGGGTGAGGCAGGAGACCCAGCATGGCTAAGACACCCTTAGGGTGTATGCTAAGGCATTTCAAGGAAGATTTTTTCCAATGATCTGTATGCCATAAAGTTCTCAAAGGGCAGGTTGAGGACCTTATGTGAATTGGAGTGACCCACATTTGAAGTGGGTTGGCCAGGCTTGTCAAGGCAGTCTGGAATGTGGTCACTGGGGATCCCAGGCACCCAGATCAATTCCCATACATAGATTAATGGTTAAACCTAGCCCAGACCCTAACCCTGTGGCTGAAAAACTGTGTTGTACAGGCTGGAGTTCATGTTCTCTTAATGCAAGAAAGGGCTAGAAAAACAGCCCCGCTTATGCAGGTCCTGGTTCTTCTTCTGACTTCAGAGGAAGAAGACTTGCCTCTCCCATACAACCCCCAGGTTCCACCTCAGCCCTCACTGTCACCTATTCCTGAGGAAGTGGGAGTGCCCCAACCACCTCATGAAGGGGTACAGGCTCCACCTTTTTCACCACCCACAACCTGGAGTTGCACTCAAGCACAAGAGGGTGGTCTCGGGACCTCTGCTCTTGAGGACTCTATCCTACCCTTGAGGGAGGCCTCCATTACAGAAGGAAACCAGGGAAGACAGGTGCACTGGAGTGTGGGGAGGTACATAGGGAAAGAGAGAGTGGTGGAGGAGGGAGGAGAGGTGCAATGTAGGACTGAGTGAGCTCCAATAGAGATGAAGGATCTATGTGTCATTCTCCATGAGCGACCTCTATAATTGAAAAACTCAAAATCCCCCAATTCATGAGAAGCCTCAGACCCTAATTGGTCTCATAGAATCTGTCTTTCATACCCACTGGCCAACCTGGGATGACTGCAAGCAGCTCCTCGTCACTCTCTTCATTTTGAAAAAGAGAGAATTTGGCTTGAGGACAGAAAAACCAATCTAGGGCCAGGAGGAGGTTCACTTGAGGAAAATCAGGATAGGATAGAAGAGGTTTTCCCATCCCTCAGGCCCTGATGGGACTCCAACTCGGCAGGAGGAAGGGCTGCCCTGGACACTTTCCACCCTGTTCTTCTATCAGGTATAAAGGCAGTAGCCCCCAAACCCATGAATTTGCCAAAAGTTTTCGAGGTCACTCAGGGACCCCAAGAGTCACCCACAGCTTTTCTGGAGTGCCTTTGCAAAGCTTACAGAGTTTACACTCCCATTGACCCAGATGCTCCAGAAAACCAAAGGGCACTCAATCTAGCCTTTGTAACTCAGTCTGCTTCAGATGTCAGAAGCTTAAAAAATTAGAGGGTTTCCAGGGCATGGATCAGTCTCAGTTAATTGAAGTAGCCCAAAAGGTATTCAAGAATAGAGACTCCCCAGGGGAGAAACAGGATAAAATACTAGCAAGGGCAGTTGTAGTGGCTCTAAAGGAAATGAACCCCCAAAGAAAAAGGGTTTACAAAAAGACCAACAGCAAGAACATAGACCCCAGTTAGGGAAAAACAGTGTGCATATTGTAAAAGAGGACACTGGAAGAGAGGCTGCCCCAACCAATATAATAGGGGACAGGAAAAGGTAGCCACAGGCCCCAAGGGTCCTGAATCTAAAGGAAGATTGACTGGGTTGGGGCTCCATTCAGCTTAGCCCCCAGGAGCCCAGGGTAACATTACACATAGGGGGCAAGCCAGTTAGCTTCCTGGTAGATATTGGTGCTACCTATTCTGTCCTGACCGAGCCTATGGGATCAGTAACCACCAAGAACACTTCTATCCAGGGAGCCCCTGGAAAATCAATCCTCTGCCCATGGACTTCAAAAAGATCAACAGACCTTAGAAAGAGCACTGTAACCCAGAGTGTCCCTACCCCCTATTAGTACAAGACCTACTACAGAAGCTACAAGCCACCATCTCATTCGAAGGGACAAGGCCCACCTTACTGTGGACCTACCAGATCAAAGTTCTTTCCCTACCAGAATCCTACTCACCTGCCCTCTGTTGGAGGAGCATATTTTACAGGAAGAATAGCCTCTAGAAGATCCACCTGCCAGTGAGCCCTCTGCATACCTGAAAAGGCTATAGCAGCTCTTCCCCACAGTATGGGCCGAGAGCAGCCCTCCGAGACTGGCAAGTCACCAAACCCCTGCCGTGGTCCAGCTAACAGAGCAGCAAGCCTTGGAAAAATTAAAGACTGTGCTCACATCAGCTCCTACTCTAGCATTGCCAGATGTGACTACGCCCTTGCACCTCTACATATGTGAGACAAGGGGCATAGCCAAAGGGGTCCTCACCCAAAGTCTTGGGTCTTGGAAAAGGCCAGCAGCCTACCTGTCCAAGAGATTTGACCCCGTTGCAATTGGCTGGCCTTCATGCCTTTGGGTGGTAGCAGAAACTACTATGCTTGTCAAAGAAGCCAATAAATTAATTCTAGAACAGGAACTAATCCTAACTGCTTCAATGTTTGAGGCCCTACTCCGAAGCACACCAGAACACTGGATGTCTAATGCTTAAATCAACCAGTTCCAGACTCTCTTACTTGACCAACCCAAAATCAGATTCTACAAGATGCTTGTGGTTAACCCAGCCAGCTTACTCTGGGATGATGACCCAGAAAAACCTATACATTGACTGCCTAGAGGTTACAGACATGGTACAGATGGTGCAACTGGACTTAACTGACACTCCATTAATATCCCCAGACGAGGTATTGCTCACAGATGGGAGGAGCTATGTCCAAGAAGGAATCAGGTATGTGGGGGCAGCGGTAGTTACGCTGGACTGCATTATTTGATCCCAGGTGTTTACTCGTGGGATATCAGCACAAAAAACTGAGCTAAATGATTTAATCCATGCTCTTCGATGGGCAAATGGCAGATCAGTAACAATTTACACTGACAGCAGATATGCATTTGCAACAGCTCATGTGCACAGAGCCATTTACAAAGAAGGGGGACTTTTAACTTCAGCCAGGAAGGACATCAAAAATAAGGAAGAGATTCTGGCCCTCCTAGAAGCCATCTGGCTACCCAAGGTGGTGGAATTGGTACACTGCAAGGGATAACAGAAAGGGGATTCCTTAGAAGCAAAAGGGAACCGGGCTGCGGATGAGGCTGTCCGGGAAGCTGACCTAAAACCAGTGGGGCCCCTACA
Source organism: Antrozous pallidus (assembly GCA_027563665.1). NCBI lineage: Eukaryota > Metazoa > Chordata > Mammalia > Chiroptera > Vespertilionidae > Antrozous > Antrozous pallidus. The sequence goes on along the minus strand of CM050512.1, from coordinate 120,257,003 downwards.
GATCCTAGTACTCACCCAATCCTGATTTACCTGCCTCACTGCCTTAATCAGAAAAGAAACAAAAACTAGCTACACAGAAACAAGCCTCCCAAAACTAGGAAGGATGGTGGACCTTACCAGACAGCTGACTTTTGGTTCCCAAGGCTCAAGGTCGGACAATAGTTAACAAGTTACACAAGTCCACTCATTTAGGCCATACAAAGCTTATAGAACTCCTAACAGAAAAGTACTATATACCTAACCTAGATGGTATAGCAAATAGCATTGTTTCCTGATGCATCACTTGCACTCAAGTGAATGCCAAGCAGGGAAAGAGACTCCCGACAGGAATCCGGGCTCAGGGAAATTCCCTGGGGGAACACTGGGAAGTAGATTTCTCTGAGATCAAGTCTGCAACACCAGGATGTAAATATCTCTTAGTTTTCATAGATACCTTCTCAGGATGGGTTGCTTATCAGACTAGAACAGAAACTGCCACCATTGTAGCTAAAAAATTACTCCAGGAAATAGTCCCCAGATTTGGCCTTCCTATAACTTTAGGGTCGGTCAATGGACCTGCCTGTATAGCTAGAATTTCACAGGACATAACAGAAACATTCAATATTAATTAGAAACTACATTGTGCATATCAGCCCCAAAGCTCTGGGCAGGTAGAATGCATAAATAGGACCTTAAAAGAAGTCCTCACCAAATTTACCTGAGAAACCAGTGAAAACTGGGCCACCTTACTCCCCTTTGCACTACTAAGGGCAAGGTTCTCCCCATATGAAATTATGTTTGAGAGATCCCACCCCATACGTCCCAAGCTTTGGGAAGAAATAAAAGCTGAAATACAAAATCAATATTTACTCAAGTTCTTATAGGCCTTACAGTCCGCCCAGAAAGGAATTCATAAGAGCATCTGGGACGCCCTGCCTGTACCAACTTCTGATCCAGTTCACTCCATTCCAACCTGGTGTTTCTGTGTGCATAAAGAAATTCTCCACCTAGGGATTGACTCCCACCTAGAAGGGACTGCACATCGTCACCTTGACTATCCCACCATAGTAAAGATCAGCAGCATCCCAATGTGGCTCCACTATACCCAACTCCAGGTGGCTAAGGCAGAATGGAGAATCCAGGACTCCTCATCAGACCCTCTAAAGCTAAGACTCTCACATGTACCACAATCATAATTCTTTTTATATTCTCTATAGAGAGGAACTCCCATAGCACCCCCCCCCCCCCCGCCGCCCCAAATGGACATGGGAACTGAGAAATGGGATAACAGGAGAGGTACTGGCAAACAAATCAGAGCAAATGTGGGGGGAGGGGGGCATCCAACTCACTATTGACCTTTGTACTTCAGGGTGTCTTCCTGGCATATTCTCCTAACCCAGTGGTCGGCAAACTGTAGCTCTTGAGCCACATGCAGCTCTTTGGCCCCTTGAGTTTTTAGCAAAGGCTAGCTTAGGAGTATCCTAATTAAGTTAGTAACAATGTACCTACCTATATAGTTTAAGTTAAAAAAAAATTGGCTCTCAAAAGAAATTTCAATCGTTGTACAGTTGATATTTGGCTCTATTGACTAATGAGTTTGCTGACCACTGCCCTAACCCAACTAACAGTAATCCCATTCTGATTACTACCCAGAAAGGAACAATCACCTGTGCCTCAACTTGCATCTGGGCCCCGTGGGTCAGTCTACACAGAGAAAACACTTCAAACCATAGGCATTTACATATGTCAGGGAACTGGCAAGGTCAGTTATCAATCCCAGGGAAATTTTCTGTCCTCATTGGGGCTGTGAAACCCTCTCAACTCTTGATAACTACCACAGGGATGGAGACTATTTCCTCAAATTCCGGAGGATCTCTAAACTCATGACCTGTACAGTATGCAACTGCAACCCAGTTGAGTTTAAACCCCAAAGTACCCAGGATCGCTCCTGGAATACTGGGAGAATTTGGGGAATAAGGTTATATGTATCAGGACGAGTACCCTCTTCACCATCCAAAGGCAAGCCCAGACCTCACCTAGGAAAGCTATAGGCTTTCTTGCTGAGTTAGCCTTACCCATCCTCGTTAGACCTATCCATACTAGGCAACCCCTAGTCCCATCCCCTTCAAATGAGCCACCAGCCCTAACTTCCCCTTTATGGGAGCCTTTTCTTTTTACCATATTGCAGCTGTTCATCAATTTGTAAACACCTCGCAACCAGATCTAGGGTCTGAGTACTGGCTATGCTTAAATTACAAGCTCCCTATTATATAGGAGTAGGGGTCCCCGAATCCCTCAACCATATTACAGATGCTGAAGAGTGGCATTGGGACCATGCAAGACTAATCCTAGGGGACATTCAGGGGGGAGGCACTTGCCTAGTATCCTCTACTTATAACCTCCAATGGTCCCCCTACTTACACATCTGCAACACTACAATTAGGGCAAAAATCAGCACCGAGGCATTCTACTGGGCTCTGAGCCAGACTTGACTAGCCAGCACAAATGGCTTAACTCGGTGCGCCTCCACATACAGGTTCAGTGGTCACTCAGAACACTTACTCTGTCTCCTCATATATCTACTTCCCTAAGTATTCCTATATAGTGGGGATGAGAACCCTAATCTATCCTCCCACCATCCCGTCCACAGTGGAAGAGAGCCCCAATCACAGTCGCCCTCTTAACTGGGTTAGAAATTGCAGGTTCTGTGGCCTTTGGGACATGAGCCCTAGTAGAGCGGGCCATAACGCAGGAGAACTCACTAGGGGAGTGAACGCTGACCTAAGCCGCCTTGAGAGCTCCATCCCGAGCTAAACGAGCAAACAGACTCTCTAGCCGAGATGGTTCTCCAGAAGAAACAGGGCCTAGACCTCCTTTTGCTCCAGCAGGGAGGACTCTGCACTGCACTAGGAGAAAATTGCTGTTTTTATGCCAACAACTCAGGGGTAATACAAGGAAGCCTCTCCCTAGTATGAAAAAAAACATAGAAAATTGTGAAAAAACAACAACAAAAAACAAAACTAGAACAATCTAAAAATTGGTTCCAGAGATTATTTAATTGGTCTCCCTGGCTAACTACCCTCCCATCCACTGCTATAGGACCTTTACTCTTTGCCCTCATTATGGTTCTCTAACTTATAAATTGTTTTGCCAACTTCATTCAGCAGAGAATTAACTCAGTCAAACTAATGGTTTTTAGAAGTCACTCTGATCCTCTCCCTAACAATAACTTTGAAGAGTCAATGATTTTACTCTTGTATGTAAAATCAGTGGGGAATGAACAATAGGTCCTGTCAAGAGTGACTCCATCTTGCTCCCCACTTCCGATTTGTATCTCCCATGAGAACCTGTGCTCAGAAATCCTGCCCTGAACTCAGGTGTCATTGTTCTGTTAGGCTCTAGGAAACAACACCCCCAGAGATGCCTGAAGATAAGCTTAACGTTGCTCAGTTTAGCTTCTGTAATATGCTTGGCTAAGCACAGCTTCCCGCTTTGTTCCAGCCAGGATATGGTTTTTGCCTTTATAAGCTAACCCCAGAGCTCATTCAGGGCCACGAGGTTTGGAGAGGCATTGGTCCTCTTGCAGTTGCCGGCTTTTGCAATCAAGATTCCTAATCTGGCCCTTAGACTTCTACGGTGTCTTCTGTCTGGCTCGCTAAATTCTAATACAACAACATAACCTTGAGGGTAGAGGAAAGGTTTCCCCCACACTCCCCTTTCAGCCAATATTTTCACTATTTGTTTTACATTATTTCCTGAGTTCTAGGAAGTGTGTGTCTTGTAAAAGGTGCAATAAGTGGTTTAAACAAGCATTTCTTTTCACAGGTAATTCTCAGGAGGAAAGGACATTTCTGTTTCAGTTAATAAAACAAACTGCATATTTCTAATGAACACTTAAATTCTTTCCTTATTCCCGTGGTAACCAAATTCGCTGTGCGGTGGGATGTTCTGGAGATGAGAACACTGAAACTGACACTGGGCACAGAGGCCTGCTTCCCTCTCCCAGCTGTGAGCAGGAATGGCACCTGGGGTGAAACTTGGGCATCTGGTTTATTTCAAAGCCCCACAGGTAACTAATGGGTAGCCAATTGCTCAGTTCTGGAATTATGAGCCCGCGGCTGGTGACTGTGGCTCCCCAGCTGGCTAGGGTTTGGGTGGCAGATGTCTGGCAGGAGCAGAAGCAGGTCACACTTTACTCCGTATACAAGGACACATGTATACAGCTCAGCATTAAGCGGCATAGATTCCACACCTCACTGGGCTTTGAAGACACCTGCCTAGCAAGCTATTTACCCAAATTACTTTTAACTGGGCCCTGCTCATGGAAATCGGAACCGCATCAGTTTGGACCTGACTCCTGCTACTGCCTCCACATCACCTTTGACTAAGATCCTTCCACAGCTTAGTGTGCACAGCGAGGCATATACTCCCCAATGTAGAGATGGGCAGACAGAGGCTCTGGACGGTGGGTCACTTCCCGTCACCTGGTCATCAATTGTGGAGCCCTCGTGTCCCCCCGCTCCGCAGGTGACCGAAGCCAGATCCACATGCCTAACCAGCGTGCACTCGGCCTCTGTTTTGCCCGGCTGTGAGGAAAGAACAAGCATGGGAAAGGGCAGTTACTTTGGCTTGAGCCGGGTAGATTTTCTGTTTGAAGGGAACCGTTTCTTTTTCTGAGCTGATCATGCCCACAATCTCCAGGCTGTCTGTGAACTCCAGCCTGTCAATGCCCTCGAAGCATTTCTTCAGGTGTGGCTGCACTCGGAGGGGGTCCTTGGTCTCTGACAAGATCTCCAGCAGCTCATCATTCGAGAGGAAGAAGAACCTGTTTCAAAGCAAAGGAGCACAGCAACTGAATCCCTTCTGAGAACTCGTTTTCCCAACAAGGCTCTGCTCTCCACAGGGAGGTGGTGCCGGCAGATAGCTGTGCTAGGGTCTTCTCCAAGGACTCGCCCTCACCATGTCCCACTGGGGGTATGGAGGGTGGGAATGAGTTAGATTCTGAGAGCAGGAGAAATGATAAGGCTGGTATATCTGAATTTAATCGGGTTGGGGCTGGGGGTGGGATGCTTTCTTTTGAAAGAAAACAGAACAGAGCAGTGGTTCTCAGCCTTGGCCACACTTCAGAATCATTTGCTGACCTTATTTTGAAATTCCAATGCCAAGACTCTACTGCAAAGATTCATATAGAACTCACCTGGGGTCTGAGGATCCATATATTTTAAAACCCCAGGTAGGGAAAGGTAGAAAAGGTTGTAGAGGGGGGATAGATAAGTGGTGACGGAATGAGACTTGACTTTGGATGGTGAACACACAATACACTACACAGATGATGGGTTATAGAATTATATACCTGAAACCTACACAATGTTATTAACCAATGTCACCCTGACAAATGCAATTACAAAGTAAAAATGAAAACCCAGGTGACGCTAATGCTCAGGCAATGCTGAGAGTCACTTGGGAGGAGAGAGGCTCTTTCCTGTCCTCATCTTCAGGTGTGACAGGCGTGAAAGGGAAGCACATGTGAGTAATGCACTTATTTACATGCAGGGCATTTATCTTGTTTGAGATGACAAATAATAAGCCCTGGTCAGTGTTCCCAGTGGTTAGAGCATCAGCCTGCCCACTACAGGGTCTTGAGTTCAATTTCTGGTCAAGGGCATGTATCTAGGTTGTGGTTTGTTTTCTGAGTCCCCTCAAGGCAGCCAGTTCATATCTCTCTCTCTCTCTCTCTCTCTCTCTCTCTCTCTCTCTCTCTCTCTCTCTCTTTCTCTCTCCCCTCCTCTCCTCCCTCCCTCCCATCCTCTCTCCTTCCCTTCCACTCTCTGAAAAGCAATGGAAAAAAATATACTGATGTGAGGATTAAAAATAAATTTTAAAAAATGTACAAATAATACAATTGCTTCATTCTCTTGCTGAGGCCTAAAGGCAACCACCACAAACCTTTAGCAAATGTTCAAGAAACAAACCTCTATAGTGACCACTAGGCTGAGATGGCCATGAGGGACCATATGATTAGAGTCTTCACTGTATAGGATGGATTACAACCATGGCCACAATATTCAACACCTAATCTCATGCTGAGAGTGCTTAATGTTATTCCATAAGAAGGCATACAGAAATACTGAGATGTGTGTGCATTTAATCTAGGAAGAAAAGGAGCCTTAGAGAAGTTAAATATCTCATCCAGACAAACTGGAATTGAGTGCTAGCTTTTCCACTTGCCAGTACTGTGTTTTTTCACAAGTGACTGTTTCCTCATCTATAAAGTGGAGATAAAAATAATAGTTCCATGTTAATACATACAAAGCACTCAGAGCATTTCCTGGTACACAGTAAGCACTGTTCCTGCACTTTATGAGGAACAACAGTCATGGGTGTAGGACTAGGAGCCCAAATCTTAGAAATGTCCTCTGCCCTTTGTGCTTTCCAGTGGAGGCTCCATCCACTCTTCCTGCTCTATCTGTGTTACCAGTGCTGAAGGCATTAGCCACCTGTGGCTATTTATATTTTAAAATGAATACCTAATAGGCCTGGCTGGTGTGGCTCAGTGGAAGAGCAGTGGCCTGAGGACTAAAGGGTCTAGGGTGTCATTCCCATCAAGGGCACATCCCAGTGCTGCGGGCCCCATCCCCAGTAGGGGGCATGCAGGAGGCAGCTGCTCAATGATTCTCTCATCATGGATGTTTCTCTCTCCCTCTCCCTCTCCCTTCCTTTCTGAAATCAATTATATATATATATATATATATATATATATATATATATATATATTAAAAAGGATACTAAATAAATTAAAAATTTCTTTCTCATTTACACTAGCCACATTTAAAGTGCTGGATAGCCACATGTGGCGCACAGCTACTACACTGCACAGCACAAGTATAGCTAGAACATCCCTGTCATTGAGTAAAGTTCTACTGGACAATACTGCCTTAAATATGTGCCAAGGACATTTTTGAACACTAAACAACCCACTTTTTGGGGGGATGGAAAGCAGAGAACTAACTTTGTCTGCATGTAGGGGACACTAAGGTGTGAGTTCCTTAAAGGCAAGTTATGATCAAACTTGTATCCTAATTAGAATCAAATGCCATGGAGTGACCAGTGCATGGTCAGTGACATGTGACAGATGGTCAGGGGTGAGGACCCTTCTTCCTGGGACCCGCCTGAACTTTATGCAGAAGAACATTGGTTCTTATGAAAAAAAGAGTCAAACATTTATAAACATACCTATCAGAAATGACAAAATTTGATAGAGCACATGGTCTGGGACCTGGGTACTTGACATGCATTGTCCCATCTCTCTTACAGGGAGAACCCAAGGCTGGGGTGGACTCAGAAGTGGAAGAGCTGGGACTCACACTAAGGTCTGTTTAACTCCGACATCCGGATCCTTAATCCTGATGATGATACTCCCCTAGTTGGTTACTGACCATGCTGGTCAGCCAAAATATGGCATTGGTCCCACTGGTGCCCATTCAACCTCCCTCTAAGTTACAGTTGTGCAGCATCCTCACCCTTGAGAGTGTCTCAGGGTATGGGAAACCTGCAAAGAACATGGAATAGATAGAAGCCAACTTGCAGTATGAGAACTTTCATTTTACTTATGTACAGGTCAAGAAGGCCACTCCAAACCAAAGGACAGTAATGAGTACCTGGGGAAAAACAGTCTCTTCTTCTCCAAGTAATCGTTTAGCCCCCTCTGGATGTCCTCCAGCAGAGTGTTAGCTTCCTGAAGCTTCTCAGGCATCCGGGGTTGGTCGGCTGCCATCAGGACCCTGGCATCTTTCACCTAGGTTCCACCAGAAGAAGGGACTCACCAGGGTTCCCCGACTCCAAGAGCAGTCATTATATGAGTGTGTGACCAGCACCCCAACTGATGATGCCCTACCCAGCGAAGTGTCTCCCAATCCCAAAGCAGGAACTCTCATGTAGGAGGACCCTGCTCCTCTGGCTGTGGTTGAAGGGGCCAGGGTTAGGGAACTGAAACCAACCAAGATAACACTATTTTAACTGCTGGGACTTGGAATTTGGATGATGATACCCTCACTAGTCTGGCTGTCCCCTGAAGGAGGGCTTTGCTGCTGTGTGAAGATCAGCTTCCATGATGTGACTGGTGGCAGAGCATGCCAGCCTGCAGGAGAGGAAGCCAGCACTGAAAGTGCACTCCAGGGTTTCTTGAGGAACCGCTGGAGCCCAGAGCTTCCTTTACACACTTTCTGCCCTCGGCTTCCATGAGACATGCATTTCGTCTTTTTGTTTGAGCTACCTTGGTTTCCATTACTTGCAACCCAAAATCTCAGTTAATATGAAGTTGGAGGAAGCAGAATATCATGCAAATTGGCTCTGATGGCTGAGTGATATAAATGACCACTTAACTCATTCCTACAAACAACAGGGAGGATAAGTTCCCTTGAGACAAATTCTTTATAAATGTGCCCCAATTTGAGCACACTTGACTTCCAAAAGGAAAAAAATACATCTCTTAATGGGTACCATGATACCTGTCTACCCAGTGCACTCACACTTTGAGGCCTGTTCCCAGTGTCACCTCCTGGAGGCCTTTTCTGTCATGCCCAGGGCACTAAGTCACTTTTCTGCCTTCTAAAACCTTTTTGCATAACTTCCATTATAGCTCTTATGTATCTAAGTCTGTCTCCTCACAAAGCAGTGAGATATGAAGGCAGGTATTATATTCTTGTCATCTTCAAGTGTTTCTATGACTCCTAGTACAATGTCTAGGTCAGTGTAGGAACTGAATAAATGTTTGTTAAATGTCTGCATAACTGAATATGGACAATAATTTGAATTCTGAGAGGATTCTCTATCTGTAAAAGCTTTATCTGCAATAAACAGTCTTCCCCTCATGGGATGACAGCTGTTTTACAACTGCTAGTGCTCATTTCTGGGGATGGGGGGTATCATGGCCTCCACTTTCTATATTACATATATCCACGTTCACATCTTTAATAACAACTTTTGAAATTGGAAAATATACAATGTCAAAATTTCAAAAAGCTAGCTTACTTACGAGGAGCATCTGTGCTGCATCCCAGGCTCCCACCAGTGAGAGGCGCTGGGAAATGGAAGCTTACCGCTTGGGACATGAGGGATTTCCAGTAACCGTCCACGATAGCAAACTTCCTGCCCTCTTCTGGCATCTGGGCTATGATGTCCTCTGAGCTGAAGATCGGTTCCAGGTACAGCCAGGTAGCTTGGCATTTCAACCAGGCATCCAAATTGTCCTGCACACGGACTAGCTTTTCTTCCCACTTCTGCAAATTTAGCATTTTGTATCTGAGTCATCAACTTGCCACCTTGCATCACACAACTATTTATTCACTCTTTCCCTTGTTTAGCAAACCCTTGTCGAGTGCCCCTATGTTCTGGACACTGTTTTAGGCAATGTGAATACAGCAATGAATGAAACAAGGGAGTCCTTGCCCTCATGGAGCTTGCATTCTGGTGGAATAATAATAACACCAGTAATAATCTCTATAATATCTCTGTAATAAAGAACCAGGTGTAACATCGTCAGGGCAGAAGTTCCACCAACTGGAAGGAAGTCAGTCCTGCAGGGGTCGCCCTGGCAAAGGCTGAGCCCTCCCCTAGCTGTCTCCTCGCAGGCCTAAGGGAAGAACCCACCCTCGAAGCGCCAGGAGCGCCCAGCTGCAGTCAGTCCTGGGTTGCGAAGGCCTAGGCCACAGCGTGGTAGAACTCTGGGTCTGGCCCAACAGGGGACGTGGCCAGCCTTCACCCCAGACCCTGACAGGAGGGAGGAGGGAGCACCATTCCTCACGGAATCGACAGGTGGCCAGCTTGCTGTCAGGGGCCTGCCAGCTAGGAATCCTATTCACTTGCATATCTGTATGTGCTGTGCAGGCACGGCCAAGGGTGACCCTGAGTGGGGTGGTGACAGGCTTAGAAAAGACAGAGAAGAGAATTAAAGCTGGGTCTCAGCAGGACACTGCTTCTCTGAGAGACAGTGACCACGGCCACAAGCTGTGTCTTTATTTTATAGCAGACAAGGGGCCTGGTGCATGAAATTTGTGCACTGGGGGTGAGTGATCCCTCAGCCCAACCTCCCCCCTCACATGTACTGGGAGCCCTCAGGGGATGTCCTACTGTCCCCTCACCCTTGGCCAAAGCTTCAGGCCTTGGGCACCCAGCCATCACCCTGCAATGAGGCTGTTGGTTGGCTCTGCCCTGGTTTGCCCACCCAGCCCTGGCCTTAGCCCCAGTGGCAACTGCCCACCCCTGGGGGCACCCACACTTGGCAGCCGCAAGCACCAGCCTCGCCTGCCTCCTGTCCATGCAGCTCCTGTCCCACAAGGCGTGCCGGCTGGCCCCACCCATCCTGACCCTCCCATCCCACGTGGCTCCCATCCCACCCAGCACGCTGGCTGGCCCCTCCCATCCCGCCCCTTCCATCCTGTGCAGCTCCCATCCCGCCCAGTGCGCTGGTCAGCCCTTCCCATCCCGTCCCTTCAGTCCCTCGTGGCTCCCATCCCAAGCCGCATGCAGGTCGGCCTCTCCCATCCTACAGGAGGCACCCCCCCCCCCATCCCTGGCCTCCCCCGGCCCTCCCCAGCCTCTCGTGCGCCTCAGCCCTGCCCCTCTGCCTCGTCGCTTGGCCCTGCCCTGCTCCTGATTGGCTGGTAGCATAGCCAATCAGGAGCCAGGGTACGATCACATTTGCATGTGACTCTTTTATTAGATAGGATGCCAGGAGGCAAAGTAAGGGTGTGATCAAGATGTTTACAACATTCTCCTGGGTTTCAATCCTACTCAACTACATGCATCTGAACTCTATCAAGCCCACATCCCTTAGGCACATGTTCAGACCACAGGGTCAAGCCCACAACCACAGCTGTTGGCTATAATTGTGCTGGGAGGGCACTGCCCTTCAAGCTGGGACTAGCACGTGGGAATGAGAGGACTGTGCCCTCTCATCAGTCCAAGGCTTGAACCTGTTCAGATCCTGTAGCTCCTTCCCACATCTGTATAAAGTTTTAATACATTATACTAGAGGTCATGGTGGTACTGTTTTACCCACAGTGTCTTCAGGAATTGCTGCAAAGTTACTTCTCAGTGGAAGAACCTTTCATTCCCAATATAAATTATCAATTCCATTAAATGAAACTTCAATTTCTAGACTCTATATAAACATTGAAGTTGCTAAATCTATTAAAAAGGATGTCTATGGCATCCAGCCATAGACAGCTAACTAAGAGAAATTACGAATTTGAATGTTGCATTTGGTGGGAAAATTTTCTTTCTTAGAGGGGATTTTCGACAATGTCTCCGTATTGTATTGCATGCTATGCAATTGGCCATAGTACAAATGAGTTTAAAGTACTGTACTGTTTGGGGATGTTTCAGAAAGTTGTTTCTTACAACAAATATGAGATCAGAGGATTGTGCTTATGGAGAACGGTTAATAAAACTTGGAGATGGCAAACTTGATAGCAGTTTTCATTTAGAAATGGATATTATTGAAATCCCCTGTGAAATGATTTGTAATGGATTTATTAGTGAAGCTACCTTTGGAAATTATATGTGTGTGTGTGTGTGTGTGTGTGTGTGTGTGTGTGTGTGATTCTTTGTCCAAAAAAAAATGAGCATGTTCAAAAATTAAGTGAAGAAATTTGGGATATACTTGATGGAGATTTTCACACATATTTGAGTGATGATTCCATTGACTCAACAGATGATGCTGAAAAGGAAAATTTTCTGATCGAATTTCTTAACAGTATTACTCTTTCGGGAATTCCATATCATAAATAAAAATTGAAAGTGGGTGCAATCATCAGGCTATGGAGAACTCTTAATAGTAAATGGGGTCTTTGTAATGTTACCAGATTTATTATCCAAAGATTACAACCTAACATTACTGAAGCTGAAGTATTAACAGGATCTGCAGAGGGGAGAGGCTGTTCTGATTTTAAGAATTGATTTGTCCCCATCTGACACTGGCCTAACATTTAAATTAATTCGACGACAGTTTCCCGTGATGCCAGCATTTGTGATGACTATTAATAAATCACAAGGACAAACTCTAGACAGAGTAGGAATATTCCTACCTGAACCCGTTTTCGTACATGGTCAGTTATATTTTCCTTTCTCTCAAGTTCAAAGAGCACATGTCATTAAAGTTGTAAATACTTTATCGCAAGGAAAATTAGTCAAGCACTCTGAAAATGTTTTCACTCTTAATGTAGTATACAGGAAGATATTAGAATATGTTTAATCTCTTTATCAGTCATTGTTTGCATCACTGTTGTTTTTAATCATGTTTTTGTTGTTTTTGTATTATGACTCTGTTGTCATATCCTTTTGTTACTGTTTATTTATTAATAAATTTACATATTATTTTCATATACATTTTACTAATTTCCTTTCATCTCTCACACTTCCATTATAGAGAAAGGGCAAATATAATATTAAAATATATCCTTTAATTAATTTCCTTTTAATGTGCATGAATTTTACAATACTAGGCTACTAGTTATCATGTATTACTATCATATACACTGAGTGGCCAGATTATTATGATCTCCGAACACATAATAATCTGGTCACTCTTTGTGTGTGTGTGTGTGTGTGTGTGTATACATGAATTCGTGCATGGGTGGGGTCTGGCCAGCCTGGCTGGGGGGAGGGGACATGGGTGATTGGCCAGCCTGCCTGCTGATTGAACTTCTGCTTGAGGGGAAAATTTGCATATTAGCCTTTTATTATATAGAGGATATATACTGAGTGGCCAGATTATTATGATCTCTGAACACATAATAATCTGGCCACTCAGTGTATAATTAGAGGCCTGGTGCACGAAATCATGCACTAACCTCACCTGTGCCCTCTAGCAGTCTGGGTGTCCTTAGGGGATGTCCAACTGACGGAGAGTGGTTCTAAGCTGTTAGGCAGATATCCTTAGTGCTATGCTCACCAGGCGTGAGCCCAGCTTCTGGCTGAGCAGTGCTCCCCCTGTGGGAGCACACTGACCACCAGGGGACAGCTCCTGGGTTGAGCATCTGCCTCCTGGTGGTCAGTGTGCATCATAGTGACTGGTTGTTCCACAGTTTGGTCGATTTGCATACTAATCTTTTTATTATATAGGATTATTATTACTATAACCAGGGATGGGCTGAGTAGCTTATTGTGCAGACTAACTTAATCAGGTGAGTTTATGATAGAAATGTTACTACACATCACACTTTGCAAATGCAGAAACAGAGACACAGTTTAAGAGCCTTGCCCAAGGTTAATAAGCAGGGAGCCAGAATTTGAAACCAGAAAGTCTGGCTTCAGGAGCTTTGCCTTTAGCCTATGCTGTTTCCATACACAGGACACAATGAGCCACATGCCTACATTCTGGCATTTACATTCAGGAGTACACTAGCCCAGCTGATATCCACATACTTTCCAAGTGCATTTTCACTTGGTACATTCAAACCATCTCACATTTTCTTTTGGCAGACTTGCACAGGCTCAGCACACAACATGCTTATTTGGACGGTTACGTGGTTTTAGTCTTGTGGTACTTTTTTCCAAGCAGGAGACAATGAATTTGATTGTCAGATGAACTTAAAAACCTTCTCCCTCCTCTGAGAAACTAAGAGCTACCCGGATGTCACAAAACCACCCCCTTTCACCTTACCCGACATTCAGTTTCTATTGGCTTGATGAAGGGGGAGCCGCATATAGTCTGTGTCTTTATCACGTGGTCATCGAGGAGCAGCTGAATGTCATCCACGGCGCACAGGATGCTCGTATCCTGCAGACACACACCTGCCCCGTTAGAGCCATGCACATCACTTTCAGGTTGACACACAGATATGGAGCTCAGAGCTCCACCCAGGGAGGCAGGAATCCGTGTCTTACAGGATGTAATTTCTATTTTTTTCCTTGAAAATGTTCTTAAAGACACAGAGTTTCCATCTCTGGAGAAGAAATCAAACATGGCCCAAGCCCAGAGCTCCAACCTTCCCTGTGCTCCCACCCCCTGCCCTTCACTCTCCTGTTGCCTGCAGGGGCCCTGCCCAGCGGCTTGGTCGGGCCAAATGGTGGTTCTCAACTGTGCACTGAGAAGCCCAGGGCACTGCAGTGAATTCACAGCAAATCACTGGGAATGTTTAAAAAGAAAATACAAATGTGTTTCTTTCAATTTGTGGATAAAAGAGGCCACATGCTGACCTGACAAGTTCAGGGAAGGCCTGCATGGTGGTCTTGCAAACTCAGACCTAAAGTCACCACAAAGGACGGTCTGAAATTAAACTTTAACTAAACGCAGTTATGGGGGCGGTTACGTCCTAGGCCGGTATCTTCACTGACAAGGTCAACCTTTACCTTAGTGAGCCTACCTGCCTTTTTGCATCTATGGTAGCATATCTTTGAAATGTCTGAGTAACTTGTAACTTCCTTTTTCTGGACCCCTTGGGGCACAACCTAATGTGCCCATGTGCCAGGACAGAGACCACAAATTCCTTTATTGTTATTGTTATCATGTTAATTGTTGACTGTGGACTATCCTACACCCATCGAAGTATGTGTCTATCATTTTACTTCTTATCCAATCCCAGAGGTTGTCTCCCCTCACCCCTTGCTTTCTCCTGCCTCTCTCGTCTACCACCAGTGTGTTTCATGTAACCCACCTACTTCCCTCCTTTGGCTGCAATGTATAAGATAGATGAAAACCCGCCATTCTCTGGAGCACTATCCCAATCTGTTGAGGTTCTGCTTCCCAGCAATTGTCGACAGTTTGGCTCAAATAAACTCACAAAAAATTCTTTACAGGTTTGGATGTTTTTAACAAATTTCTACATTTTTTTAAAATAGTGAAGGTGACAGGACACAAATATTTCTGTTTGAACCTAATTATTAACAACAAAGCTGTGAGCAATTTCTTTTGCTCTGGGGAGGGAACCATGAAGGAAGAATGACATTCATGACACAAAAGGCAACAGGAACCAAGAAAGTCCGGAGCCTCTGCCAGTGCGTTCACTGGGCCACAGTCTACGAGTGGGCCAGGCTGGCTGGTGCACAACACTCTCCTCCGAGGCCACTGTGGCCGGAGGCTGGCTGGGCTCTCCCCTGCCGCAGGCCTGTCTTTCTCACCCTGCTGTCACTTCCTTCAAGCCCACATCTGGTGCCTAAGTGGGGGCTAGGCTATGCTTCTCATCCACTTCCCTTTTACTAGTCACTCTGCACTGGGAGGGGTGTCTGAGCTATGCTGATCCTGGTCTGTAGCTGCACTAGTCAACACCTGGACTGGCCAGCAGGAACTAAGCCATTGTTCCCAGGTCTCTCGCTCACTCAATCAGCCCACTGACTCCAGGAGCGTCTCCTCCAGGCAGACAGTGCGGCGCACCTCATCTGTGGGGCCCAGTGCCTGGTCCTGCTGGGAAAGGCCCCCAATTCCCTCCCTGCCACTGGCTCAGCTGCAGCTCTTATCCAGGTGAAATCAAGACCTGTGACGATTGAAACTGAAGGGGGAAAAAAGATCACCTGTGGCCTCAGGGGAGGCGGGATATGGGAGCCTTTAGGGTAGGGGAAGGGGAACCCCTGCCAAGGGCCATTTGGATATTTGTAACATCATTCTCAGGCCCTACAAAATTATCCACTTAAAAATGAGCTGCTCTCTTTGGTCAAACATTTAGTGAACTCACCCCTAAAGCAGGGCCAGACCAAATGACTCTGTGGGTCTCATATGCAGGCCAGACATTCCCCACCCCTGCTTTGGAGTTTTAGTTCTCAATCTGCATTGCACATCAGAAAGTCCGGGAGGGGGGGGTGCCTTAAAAATACAGATGCCCAGGTACTTTGGGGTGGAGAGAGGAAGAATCAACCAGGATTTTTTTAGAAGCACTAAGTATTATTTATTCCAGGCAGCTTTGGAGGGGCTGGAGAGTCCCTGGTTGAGGCCAATTCGGGAGGCTTGCTCCACTTCTTGCTCTGAGTCAAAAGGCATTTCTCATTTGAGATTGCATCCCTCAGGGTGGCCGGAGAAAGGGGAACAGACACGGCAGCGGGGTCTGATGGCAGCGGCACTGACAGTGAGCAACACTGTGCTGACCTTCCAAGCGGCTGAGAGCCTGGACCCTAATAGTTGCCCCCACAGGAGAGAGGTGAAATCAGGTGCCGACAGAGGTGTGAGGTGAAAGATTGCAATAGATAAACATATCCAACACACACCCCTACACCTCAAACCTATATAATGTTGTGTTGATTATGTCTCAGAAAAAAGTTTTTTAAAAGCTGTTTGGGACCCTCCTATGAGTCTGTTGTGATTCCAAGAGGCTCCCCTGTGTCCTGAGGCAGGTAGACTGGCTCTATGGCAGGTAGTCTGGCTGTGCTGGACAAGACTCACCGTATCCCTGTACTTTGTGAAGCTGAATGTCATGTTGACCCAGTCCGACTTCATCTTCTCCAAGTTTTTCTCCAGGGAGTATTCTTTGCTGGCGGTGGCACCAATGGGCTCCAGTCTGGAAGGGAAGGTAGGGACAGCAGCGTGACGGTGGAGAAACTCAGCCAAGGGAGTTCAGCTCCATCGAAAGAGAAGTCTTTGGAAGCCCTGCTTTTACTGAACTCCTACTCGAAGACGGGCCAGCGCTCCAGTGTTACAGGGCTCCTGAGCCTCTGCACCGCTGGCATTGGGGCTGTATTGGGCTGAATTGTGTCCCCCGACAGGCATAGTCCTAGCCCCAGGTCTTCGGAACGGGAGGTCTCCCATCTGAAAATGGGTCTTTAGCGAGTAGTTAAGTTAAAGTGGGACTGTGAGGTGGCCTCAGAATCCAATAGGACAGTCCTTATAAGAAGAGGAGAAAGTCAGGCAGACAGAGAGGAATGACCATGGGAATGGTCACAGGGAGAGATGGCTACAAGTCAAGGAGAAAGGCTGCAGAAGAAAGTAAACTTGCCAACGCTTTGATCATGGGCTTTGAGCCCTCAGTACGCTGAACAAATAAATGTCTGCTGTTTGAGCCTCCAGCCCACCAACAGGAGCCATTGGTTCTGTGCTGGGGCTTCCTGAGCATTGCAGGGTGGTAGCAACCTCCCCGGCCACAGCCCACTGCTCCAGCCCCTCTGCCTCCCCGTTGCCAGTCACGGCGACACTGTCATAACCTGGTTATGACTGACAGAAAGGCACACAGGGGAGGCAGCTAACACAGGTTACCATTCACACGGATTCCCAGGAGGCTGCAGGGATCACTCCCAGGTCTGTTCTGTTGTTGCTGGGGCAGTGACTGGACAATAGATGCATGCCCAGTGCGAAGGTACCTAATGTCAGTCACATCTGGGAACAGGTTAGTGGCCAGAATGGGCCTGGCCACTGCCAGGGCGAGAAATAAAAGGGACTTCACTCCTAAACAAAGGAGCACTCTCCCTCTCTCGCTGCTTTCCCAACTCCAGGCTTGCAGGTGCCCTCGTGGCCCACACGGCCCATGCCAGGTGACGCCATTTATTGGCCCAATGGACTGTGACCAGCCCGAGGGAACACTGGGTGGCTCTGTTAGGAGGCAGCCTGGATGCTGGCTTGGCTTTCAGCTCTGCTGGAGTCCCTGCTGCCCTTGTCAGAGCTGGGTCACGGAAGAGGGGACTTTGAAACCCAAGGAACACAACTCAATGGAAATAAAGCCTTCAACTACATCTCCTCCTCTTGGGGGGCCCTGGAAATGCTTTTTTCCAGCAGTGCCCCAAGAGCCCCACTCCCGCTAGGGACAGAGAAATGGAATTCCTGGTAACGGTAGCAGTAACAAATGGACCCTGAGGTGGAAAATGGACTCCACATGAGAACCACTGCTCTGCAGCAGGTAACAAAAGATCTCTTTTCCCATCACTGTTTACTCCAGATTGTTCCACATGTACTCCAGAATTACTCGCTTCCTTCTTATATGGACCTTGGAATTTCTGTTTATTTATGTGACAGGGTTTTCTCTACTTCCTGTCCTTATCTTTAAAAAACAACTCCTGCTGTTTCGCTGCTATGCAGGGTCCACCTACCATGGCCACTGCTCCACAGAAAAGAGGGGGAGAGAAGGGGACAGTCCACTGTCCATGGTCCCTGCTCCACAGGAAAGGGGGGCAGACATGCTCAGTCACACAGTACACATCCTACTCACACAGCACATATCCTCACTCACACAGCAAACATCCCCACTCACACAGCACACATCCCCACTCACACAACTCACATCCCCACTCACACAGCACACATCCCCACTCACACAGCACACATCCCCACTCACACAGCACACATCCTGCTCACACAGCACACATCCTCACTCACACAGCACACATCCCCACTCACACAGCACACATCCTGCTCACACAGCACACATCCTCACTCAAACAGCAAACATCCTGCTCACACAGCACACATCCCCACTCACACAGCACACATCCTCACTCACACAGCACACATCCTACTCACACAGCACACATCCTCACTCAAACAGCGAACATCCTACTCACACAGCACACATCCCCACTCACACAGCACACATCCTGCTCACACAGCACACATCCTACTCACACAGCACACATCCCCACTCACACAGCACACATCCCCACTCACACAGCACACATCCTACTCACACAGCACACATCCCCACTCACACAGCACACATCCTACTCACACAGCACACATCCTCACTCACACAGCACACATCCCCACTCACACAGCACACATCCCCACTCACACAGCACACATCCTACTCACACAGCACACATCCTCACTCACACAGCACACATCCCCACTCACACAGCACACATCCCCACTCACACAGCACACATCCTACTCACACAGCACACATCCCCACTCACACAGCACACATCCTCACTCACACAGCACACATCCCCACTCACACAGCACACATCCCCACTCACACAGCACACATCCCCACTCACACAGCACACATCCTCACTCACACAGCACACATCCCCACTCACACAGCACACATCCCCACTCACACAGCACACATCCTCACTCACACAGCACACATCCCCACTCACACAGCACACATCCCCACTCACACAGCACACATCCCCACTCACACAGCACACATCCTCACTCACACAGCACACATCCCCACTCACACAGCACACATCCCCACTCACACAGCACACATCCCCACTCACACAGCACACATCCTCACTCACACAGCACACATCCTCACTCACACAGCACACATCCCCACTCACACAGCACACATCCCCACTCACACAGCACACATCCTACTCACACAGCACACATCCCCACTCACACAGCACACATCCTACTCACACAGCACACATCCCTACTCACACAGCACACATCCCCACTCACACAGCACACATCCCACTCACACAGCACACATCCCCACTCACACAGCACACATCCCCACTCACACAGCACACATCCCCACTCACACAGCACACATCCCCACTCACACAGCACACATCCCCACTCACACAGCACACATCCCACTCACACAGCACACATCCCCACTCACACAGCACACATCCCTACTCACACAGCACACATCCTCACTCACACAGCACACATCCTACTCACACAGCACACATCCCCACTCACACAGCACACATCCTACTCACACAGCACACATCCCCACTCACACAGCACACATCCCCACTCACACAGCACACATCCTCACTCACACAGCACACATCCCCACTCACACAGCACACATCCCCACTCACACAGCACACATCCCCACGCACACAGCACACATCCCACTCACACAGCACACATCCCCACTCACACAGCACACATCCCACTCACACAGCACACATCCTCACTCACACAGCACACATCCTCACTCACACAGCACACATCCTACTCACACAGCACACATCCTCACTCACACAGCACACATCCTCACTCACACAGCACACATCCCCACTCACACAGCACACATCCCCACTCACACAGCACACATCCCCACTCACACAGCACACATCCCCACTCACACAGCACACATCCCCACTCACACAGCACACATCCCCACTCACACAGCACACATCCTCACTCACACAGCACACATCCCCACTCACACAGCACACATCCCCACTCACACAGCACACATCCCCACTCACACAGCACACATCCCCACTCACACAGCACACATCCCCACTCACACAGCACACATCCCCACTCACACAGCACACATCCCCACTCACACAGCACACATCCCCACTCACACAGCACACATCCCCACTCACACAGCACACATCCCCACTCACACAGCACACATCCCACTCACACAGCACACATCCCACTCACACAGCACACATCCTCACTCACACAGCACACATCCTCACTCACACAGCACACATCCTCACTCACACAGCACACATCCCCACTCACACAGCACACATCCCTACTCACACAGCACACATCCCCACTCACACAGCACACATCCCCACTCACACAGGACACATCCCCACTCACACAGGACACATCCCACTCACACAGGACACATCCCCACTCACACAGCACACATCCCCACTCACACAGCACACATCCCACTCACACAGCACACATCCCCACTCACACAGCACACATCCCCACTCACACAGCACACATCCCCACTCACACAGCACACATCCTACTCACACAGCACACATCCTACTCACACAGCACACATCCTACTCACACAGCACACATCCTCACTCACACAGCACACATCCCCACTCACACAGCACACATCCCCACTCACACAGCACACATCCCCACTCACACAGCACACATCCCCACTCACACAGCACACATCCCACTCACACAGCACACATCCCCACTCACACAGCACACATCCCCACTCACACAGCACACATCCTCACTCACACAGCACACATCCCTACTCACACAGCACACATCCCCACTCACACAGCACACATCCCCACTCACACAGCACACATCCCCACTCACACAGCACACATCCTCACTCACACAGCACACATCCTCACTCACACAGCACACATCCTCACTCACACAGCACACATCCTCACTCACACAGCACACATCCTACTCACACAGCACACATCCTCACTCACACAGCACACATCCCCACTCACACAGCACACATCCCTACTCACACAGCACACATCCCCACTCACACAGCACACATCCCCACTCACACAGCACACATCCCACTCACACAGCACACATCCCCACTCACACAGCACACATCCCCACTCACACAGCACACATCCTACTCACACAGCACACATCCTCACTCACACAGCACACATCCCCACTCACACAGCACACATCCCCACTCACACAGCACACATCCCCACTCACACAGCACACATCCTCACTCACACAGCACACATCCCCACTCACACAGCACACATCCTACTCACACAGCACACATCCTCACTCACACAGCACACATCCCCACTCACACAGCACACATCCTCACTCACACAGCACACATCCCCACTCACACAGCACACATCCCACTCACACAGCACACATCCCCACTCACACAGCACACATCCTACTCACACAGCACACATCCCCACTCACACAGCACACATCCCCACTCACACAGCACACATCCTCACTCACACAGCACACATCCTCACTCACACAGCACACATCCTACTCACACAGCACACATCCTCACTCACACAGCACACATCCCCACTCACACAGCACACATCCCTACTCACACAGCACACATCCCCACTCACACAGCACACATCCCCACTCACACAGCACACATCCCACTCACACAGCACACATCCCCACTCACACAGCACACATCCTCACTCACACAGCACACATCCTCACTCACACAGCACACATCCTACTCACACAGCACACATCCTCACTCACACAGCACACATCCCCACTCACACAGCACACATCCCTACTCACACAGCACACATCCCCACTCACACAGCACACATCCCCACTCACACAGCACACATCCCCACTCACACAGCACACATCCCCACTCACACAGCACACATCCCCACTCACACAGCACACATCCCCACTCACACAGCACACATCCTACTCACACAGCACACATCCTCACTCACACAGCACACATCCCCACTCACACAGCACACATCCCCACTCACACAGCACACATCCTCACTCACACAGCACACATCCCCACTCACACAGCACACATCCTACTCACACAGCACACATCCTCACTCAAACAGCACACATCCCCACTCACACAGCACACATCCTCACTCACACAGCACACATCCTACTCACACAGCACACATCCCTACTCACACAGCACACATCCTCACTCACACAGCACACATCCTCACTCACACAGCACACATCCTCACTCACACAGCACACATCCCCACTCACACAGCACACATCCCACTCACACAGCACACATCCCCACTCACACAGCACACATCCTCACTCACACAGCACACATCCCTACTCACACAGCACACATCCCCACTCACACAGCACACATCCTACTCACACAGCACACATCCTCACTCACACAGCACACATCCCACTCACACAGCACACATCCTACTCACACAGCACACATCCTCACTCACACAGCACACATCCTCACTCACACAGCACACATCCTCACTCACACAGCACACATCCTCACTCACACAGCACACATCCCCACTCACACAGCACACATCCTACTCACACAGCACACATCCTCACTCACACAGCACACATCCCACTCACACAGCACACATCCTACTCACACAGCACACATCCTCACTCACACAGCACACATCCTCACTCACACAGCACACATCCTCACTCACACAGCACACATCCCCACTCACACAGCACACATCCTCACTCACACAGCACACATCCTCACTCACACAGCACACATCCCCACTCACACAGCACACATCCCTACTCACACAGCACACATCCCCACTCACACAGCACACATCCTACTCACACAGCACACATCCCCACTCACACAGCACACATCCCCACTCACACAGCACACATCCCCACTCACACAGCACACATCCTCACTCACACAGCACACATCCCACTCACACAGCACACATCCCCACTCACACAGCACACATCCCCACTCACACAGCACACATCCCCACTCACACAGCACACATCCTCACTCACACAGCACACATCCTCACTCACACAGCACACATCCTCACTCACACAGCACACATCCCCACTCACACAGCACACATCCCCACTCACACAGCACACATCCCCACTCACACAGCACACATCCTCACTCACACAGCACACATCCCCACTCACACAGCACACATCCTCACTCACACAGCACACATCCTCACTCACACAGCACACATCCCACTCACACAGCACACATCCTCACTCACACAGCACACATCCCACTCACACAGCACACATCCCACTCACACAGCACACATCCCACTCACACAGCACACATCCCCACTCACACAGCACACATCCCCACTCACACAGCACACATCCCACTCACACAGCACACATCCTCACTCACACAGCACACATCCCCACTCACACAGCACACATCCCACTCACACAGCACACATCCCCACTCACACAGCACACATCCCCACTCACACAGCACACATCCTCACTCACACAGCACACATCCCCACTCACACAGCACACATCCCCACTCACACAGCACACATCCTCACTCACACAGCACACATCCCCACTCACACAGCACACATCCCACTCACACAGCACACATCCCACTCACACAGCACACATCCTCACTCACACAGCACACATCCCCACTCACACAGCACACATCCTACTCACACAGCACACATCCTCACTCACACAGCACACATCCTCACTCACACAGCACACATCCTACTCACACAGCACACATCCTCACTCACACAGCACACATCCCACTCACACAGCACACATCCCACTCACACAGCACACATCCTCACTCACACAGCACACATCCCCACTCACACAGCACACATCCTCACTCACACAGCACACATCCTCACTCACACAGCACACATCCCCACTCACACAGCACACATCCTCACTCACACAGCACACATCCTCACTCACACAGCACACATCCCACTCACACAGCACACATCCCCACTCACACAGCACACATCCTCACTCACACAGCACACATCCCACTCACACAGCACACATCCCACTCACACAGCACACATCCTACTCACACAGCACACATCCTCACTCACACAGCACACATCCTCACTCACACAGCACACATCCTCACTCACACAGCACACATCCTACTCACACAGCACACATCCTCACTCACACAGCACACATCCCCACTCACACAGCACACATCCCCACTCACACAGCACACATCCCACTCACACAGCACACATCCCACTCACACAGCACACATCCTCACTCACACAGCACACATCCTCACTCACACAGCACACATCCTCACTCACACAGCACACATCCCACTCACACAGCACACATCCTCACTCACACAGCACACATCCTCACTCACACAGCACACATCCCCACTCACACAGCACACATCCTCACTCACACAGCACACATCCCACTCACACAGCACACATCCCCACTCACACAGCACACATCCTCACTCACACAGCACACATCCCACTCACACAGCACACATCCCCACTCACACAGCACACATCCTCACTCACACAGCACACATCCTACTCACACAGCACACATCCCACTCACACAGCACACATCCTCACTCACACAGCACACATCCCACTCACACAGCACACATCCTCACTCACACAGCACACATCCCCACTCACACAGCACACATCCCACTCACACAGCACACATCCTCACTCACACAGCACACATCCCCACTCACACAGCACACATCCTCACTCACACAGCACACATCCTCACTCACACAGCACACATCCCCACTCACACAGCACACATCCCCACTCACACAGCACACATCCTCACTCACACAGCACACATCCCTACTCACACAGCACACATCCTCACTCACACAGCACACATCCTACTCACACAGCACACATCCTCACTCACACAGCACACATCCCACTCACACAGCACACATCCCCACTCACACAGCACACATCCTACTCACACAGCACACATCCTCACTCACACAGCACACATCCCACTCACACAGCACACATCCCACTCACACAGCACACATCCCCACTCACACAGCACACATCCCACTCACACAGCACACATCCTACTCACACAGCACACATCCTCACTCACACAGCACACATCCCCACTCACACAGCACACATCCTACTCACACAGCACACATCCCACTCACACAGCACACATCCCACTCACACAGCACACATCCCACTCACACAGCACACATCCCCACTCACACAGCACACATCCCCACTCACACAGCACACATCCCCACTCACACAGCACACATCCCCACTCACACAGCACACATCCCACTCACACAGCACACATCCCCACTCACACAGCACACATCCCTACTCACACAGCACACATCCCCACTCACACAGCACACATCCCACTCACACAGCACACATCCTACTCACACAGCACACATCCCACTCACACAGCACACATCCCCACTCACACAGCACACATCCCACTCACACAGCACACATCCTACTCACACAGCACACATCCCCACTCACACAGCACACATCCCACTCACACAGCACACATCCCCACTCACACAGCACACATCCCACTCACACAGCACACATCCTCACTCACACAGCACACATCCCCACTCACACAGCACACATCCCCACTCACACAGCACACATCCCCACTCACACAGCACACATCCCCACTCACACAGCACACATCCCACTCACACAGCACACATCCCCACTCACACAGCACACATCCCCACTCACACAGCACACATCCCCACTCACACAGCACACATCCCCACTCACACAGCACACATCCCACTCACACAGCACACATCCCACTCACACAGCACACATCCCACTCACACAGCACACATCCCACTCACACAGCACACATCCCCACTCACACAGCACACATCCTCACTCACACAGCACACATCCTACTCACACAGCACACATCCTCACTCACACAGCACACATCCCACTCACACAGCACACATCCCCACTCACACAGCACACATCCCTACTCACACAGCACACATCCCCACTCACACAGCACACATCCTACTCACACAGCACACATCCTCACTCACACAGCACACATCCCACTCACACAGCACACATCCCCACTCACACAGCACACATCCCCACTCACACAGCACACATCCCCACTCACACAGCACACATCCCCACTCACACAGCACACATCCCCACTCACACAGCACACATCCCCACTCACACAGCACACATCCCCACTCACACAGCACACATCCTCACTCACACAGCACACATCCCCACTCACACAGCACACATCCCCACTCACACAGCACACATCCCCACTCACACAGCACACATCCCCACTCACACAGCACACATCCCCACTCACACAGCACACATCCCCACTCACACAGCACACATCCCCACTCACACAGCACACATCCCACTCACACAGCACACATCCCCACTCACACAGCACACATCCCCACTCACACAGCACACATCCCACTCACACAGCACACATCCCACTCACACAGCACACATCCCCACTCACACAGCACACATCCCCACTCACACAGCACACATCCCACTCACACAGCACACATCCCTCACTCACACAGCACACATCCCACTCACACAGCACACATCCCACTCACACAGCACACATCCCCACTCACACAGCACACATCCCCACTCACACAGCACACATCCCACTCACACAGCACACATCCCCACTCACACAGCACACATCCCCACTCACACAGCACACATCCTCACTCACACAGCACACATCCCCACTCACACAGCACACATCCCACTCACACAGCACACATCCCACTCACACAGCACACATCCCCACTCACACAGCACACATCCCACTCACACAGCACACATCCCCACTCACACAGCACACATCCCCACTCACACAGCACACATCCCACTCACACAGCACACATCCCCACTCACACAGCACACATCCCACTCACACAGCACACATCCCCACTCACACAGCACACATCCCCACTCACACAGCACACATCCCCACTCACACAGCACACATCCCACTCACACAGCACACATCCCCACTCACACAGCACACATCCCCACTCACACAGCACACATCCCCACTCACACAGCACACATCCCCACTCACACAGCACACATCCCCACTCACACAGCACACATCCCACTCACACAGCACACATCCTCACTCACACAGCACACATCCCCACTCACACAGCACACATCCCACTCACACAGCACACATCCCACTCACACAGCACACATCCCACTCACACAGCACACATCCTCACTCACACAGCACACATCCCACTCACACAGCACACATCCTCACTCACACAGCACACATCCCCACTCACACAGCACACATCCCACTCACACAGCACACATCCCCACTCACACAGCACACATCCCACTCACACAGCACACATCCCCACTCACACAGCACACATCCCCACTCACACAGCACACATCCCCACTCACACAGCACACATCCCTACTCACACAGCACACATCCCACTCACACAGCACACATCCCCACTCACACAGCACACATCCCCACTCACACAGCACACATCCCCACTCACACAGCACACATCCCCACTCACACAGCACACATCCCCACTCACACAGCACACATCCCCACTCACACAGCACACATCCCCACTCACACAGCACACATCCTACTCACACAGCACACATCCCACTCACACAGCACACATCCCACTCACACAGCACACATCCCCACTCACACAGCACACATCCCCACTCACACAGCACACATCCCCACTCACACAGCACACATCCCCACTCACACAGCACACATCCCACTCACACAGCACACATCCCCACTCACACAGCACACATCCCCACTCACACAGCACACATCCCACTCACACAGCACACATCCTCACTCACACAGCACACATCCCCACTCACACAGCACACATCCCCACTCACACAGCACACATCCCCACTCACACAGCACACATCCCCACTCACACAGCACACATCCCCACTCACACAGCACACATCCCCACTCACACAGCACACATCCCCACTCACACAGCACACATCCCCACTCACACAGCACACATCCCTACTCACACAGCACACATCCCCACTCACACAGCACACATCCTCACTCACACAGCACACATCCTCACTCACACAGCACACATCCCACTCACACAGCACACATCCCCACTCACACAGCACACATCCCCACTCACACAGCACACATCCCCACTCACACAGCACACATCCCCACTCACACAGCACACATCCCACTCACACAGCACACATCCCCACTCACACAGCACACATCCCCACTCACACAGCACACATCCCCACTCACACAGCACACATCCCCACTCACACAGCACACATCCCCACTCACACAGCACACATCCTACTCACACAGCACACATCCCTACTCACACAGCACACATCCCACTCACACAGCACACATCCCTACTCACACAGCACACATCCCCACTCACACAGCACACATCCCCACTCACACAGCACACATCCCACTCACACAGCACACATCCCACTCACACAGCACACATCCCCACTCACACAGCACACATCCCCACTCACACAGCACACATCCCCACTCACACAGCACACATCCCCACTCACACAGCACACATCCCCACTCACACAGCACACATCCCACTCACACAGCACACATCCCCACTCACACAGCACACATCCCCACTCACACAGCACACATCCCCACTCACACAGCACACATCCCCACTCACACAGCACACATCCCCACTCACACAGCACACATCCCCACTCACACAGCACACATCCCACTCACACAGCACACATCCCCACTCACACAGCACACATCCCACTCACACAGCACACATCCCCACTCACACAGCACACATCCTCACTCACACAGCACACATCCCACTCACACAGCACACATCCCACTCACACAGCACACATCCCCACTCACACAGCACACATCCCCACTCACACAGCACACATCCCCACTCACACAGCACACATCCCCACTCACACAGCACACATCCCACTCACACAGCACACATCCCCACTCACACAGCACACATCCCCACTCACACAGCACACATCCCCACTCACACAGCACACATCCCCACTCACACAGCACACATCCCCACTCACACAGCACACATCCTACTCACACAGCACACATCCCCACTCACACAGCACACATCCCCACTCACACAGCACACATCCCCACTCACACAGCACACATCCCACTCACACAGCACACATCCCACTCACACAGCACACATCCCTACTCACACAGCACACATCCCACTCACACAGCACACATCCCCACTCACACAGCACACATCCCCACTCACACAGCACACATCCCCACTCACACAGCACACATCCCACTCACACAGCACACATCCCCACTCACACAGCACACATCCCACTCACACAGCACACATCCCCACTCACACAGCACACATCCCACTCACACAGCACACATCCCACTCACACAGCACACATCCCCACTCACACAGCACACATCCCACTCACACAGCACACATCCCACTCACACAGCACACATCCCCACTCACACAGCACACATCCCACTCACACAGCACACATCCCCACTCACACAGCACACATCCCCACTCACACAGCACACATCCCCACTCACACAGCACACATCCCCACTCACACAGCACACATCCTCACTCACACAGCACACATCCTCACTCACACAGCACACATCCTCACTCACACAGCACACATCCCCACTCACACAGCACACATCCCACTCACACAGCACACATCCTCACTCACACAGCACACATCCCCACTCACACAGCACACATCCTCACTCACACAGCACACATCCCCACTCACACAGCACACATCCTCACTCACACAGCACACATCCCCACTCACACAGCACACATCCCACTCACACAGCACACATCCTACTCACACAGCACACATCCCACTCACACAGCACACATCCTCACTCACACAGCACACATCCCACTCACACAGCACACATCCTCACTCACACAGCACACATCCCACTCACACAGCACACATCCCACTCACACAGCACACATCCCACTCACACAGCACACATCCCCACTCACACAGCACACATCCCACTCACACAGCACACATCCTACTCACACAGCACACATCCTCACTCACACAGCACACATCCCACTCACACAGCACACATCCTCACTCACACAGCACACATCCCTACTCACACAGCACACATCCCACTCACACAGCACACATCCCACTCACACAGCACACATCCTCACTCACACAGCACACATCCCCACTCACACAGCACACATCCCACTCACACAGCACACATCCCACTCACACAGCACACATCCTCACTCACACAGCACACATCCTCACTCACACAGCACACATCCCCACT
The DNA here is from genome assembly GCA_027563665.1 of Antrozous pallidus. NCBI lineage: Eukaryota > Metazoa > Chordata > Mammalia > Chiroptera > Vespertilionidae > Antrozous > Antrozous pallidus. The sequence goes on along the minus strand of CM050512.1, from coordinate 120,226,468 downwards.
CACACAGCACACATCCCCACTCACACAGCACACATCCCACTCACACAGCACACATCCCTACTCACACAGCACACATCCCCACTCACACAGCACACATCCCCACTCACACAGCACACATCCCTACTCACACAGCACACATCCCCACTCACACAGCACACATCCCCACTCACACAGCACACATCCCCACTCACACAGCACACATCCCACTCACACAGCACACATCCCCACTCACACAGCACACATCCCCACTCACACAGCACACATCCCCACTCACACAGCACACATCCCCACTCACACAGCACACATCCCCACTCACACAGCACACATCCCCACTCACACAGCACACATCCCTACTCACACAGCACACATCCTCACTCACACAGCACACATCCCCACTCACACAGCACACATCCCACTCACACAGCACACATCCTCACTCACACAGCACACATCCCCACTCACACAGCACACATCCTACTCACACAGCACACATCCTCACTCACACAGCACACATCCTCACTCACACAGCACACATCCTCACTCACACAGCACACATCCTCACTCACACAGCACACATCCCCACTCACACAGCACACATCCCCACTCACACAGCACACATCCCCACTCACACAGCACACATCCCCACTCACACAGCACACATCCCCACTCACACAGCACACATCCCCACTCACACAGCACACATCCCACTCACACAGCACACATCCCACTCACACAGCACACATCCCCACTCACACAGCACACATCCCCACTCACACAGCACACATCCCACTCACACAGCACACATCCCCACTCACACAGCACACATCCCCACTCACACAGCACACATCCCCACTCACACAGCACACATCCTCACTCACACAGCACACATCCCTACTCACACAGCACACATCCCACTCACACAGCACACATCCCACTCACACAGCACACATCCTCACTCACACAGCACACATCCCCACTCACACAGCACACATCCTACTCACACAGCACACATCCTCACTCACACAGCACACATCCTCACTCACACAGCACACATCCTCACTCACACAGCACACATCCCCACTCACACAGCACACATCCCACTCACACAGCACACATCCTCACTCACACAGCACACATCCCCACTCACACAGCACACATCCCACTCACACAGCACACATCCCTACTCACACAGCACACATCCTCACTCACACAGCACACATCCCCACTCACACAGCACACATCCCACTCACACAGCACACATCCCCACTCACACAGCACACATCCCCACTCACACAGCACACATCCCCACTCACACAGCACACATCCCCACTCACACAGCACACATCCCACTCACACAGCACACATCCTACTCACACAGCACACATCCTCACTCACACAGCACACATCCCACTCACACAGCACACATCCCCACTCACACAGCACACATCCCCACTCACACAGCACACATCCCACTCACACAGCACACATCCCCACTCACACAGCACACATCCTCACTCACACAGCACACATCCCCACTCACACAGCACACATCCCCACTCACACAGCACACATCCCTACTCACACAGCACACATCCTCACTCACACAGCACACATCCTACTCACACAGCACACATCCCCACTCACACAGCACACATCCCCACTCACACAGCACACATCCCCACTCACACAGCACACATCCCTACTCACACAGCACACATCCCACTCACACAGCACACATCCCCACTCACACAGCACACATCCCCACTCACACAGCACACATCCCACTCACACAGCACACATCCCCACTCACACAGCACACATCCTCACTCACACAGCACACATCCTCACTCACACAGCACACATCCCCACTCACACAGCACACATCCCCACTCACACAGCACACATCCCACTCACACAGCACACATCCCCACTCACACAGCACACATCCCCACTCACACAGCACACATCCCCACTCACACAGCACACATCCCCACTCACACAGCACACATCCCCACTCACACAGCACACATCCCCACTCACACAGCACACATCCCCACTCACACAGCACACATCCCCACTCACACAGCACACATCCCACACACACAGCACACATCCCACTCACACAGCACACATCCTACTCACACAGCACACATCCCACTCACACAGCACACATCCCCACTCACACAGCACACATCCCCACTCACACAGCACACATCCCACTCACACAGCACACATCCCCACTCACACAGCACACATCCCCACTCACACAGCACACATCCCCACTCACACAGCACACATCCCCACTCACACAGCACACATCCCCACTCACACAGCACACATCCCCACTCACACAGCACACATCCCCACTCACACAGCACACATCCCACTCACACAGCACACATCCCCACTCACACAGCACACATCCCCACTCACACAGCACACATCCCCACTCACACAGCACACATCCCCACTCACACAGCACACATCCCCACTCACACAGCACACATCCCCACTCACACAGCACACATCCTCACTCACACAGCACACATCCCACTCACACAGCACACATCCCACTCACACAGCACACATCCTCACTCACACAGCACACATCCCCACTCACACAGCACACATCCCACTCACACAGCACACATCCCACTCACACAGCACACATCCCCACTCACACAGCACACATCCCCACTCACACAGCACACATCCCCACTCACACAGCACACATCCCCACTCACACAGCACACATCCCCACTCACACAGCACACATCCCCACTCACACAGCACACATCCCCACTCACACAGCACACATCCCCACTCACACAGCACACATCCCCACTCACACAGCACACATCCTACTCACACAGCACACATCCCCACTCACACAGCACACATCCCCACTCACACAGCACACATCCTACTCACACAGCACACATCCCCACTCACACAGCACACATCCCCACTCACACAGCACACATCCTACTCACACAGCACACATCCCCACTCACACAGCACACATCCCCACTCACACAGCACACATCCCTACTCACACAGCACACATCCCCACTCACACAGCACACATCCCACTCACACAGCACACATCCCCACTCACACAGCACACATCCCCACTCACACAGCACACATCCTCACTCACACAGCACACATCCCCACTCACACAGCACACATCCCCACTCACACAGCACACATCCCCACTCACACAGCACACATCCCACTCACACAGCACACATCCCCACTCACACAGCACACATCCCCACTCACACAGCACACATCCCCACTCACACAGCACACATCCCACTCACACAGCACACATCCCCACTCACACAGCACACATCCCCACTCACACAGCACACATCCCCACTCACACAGCACACATCCCCACTCACACAGCACACATCCTCACTCACACAGCACACATCCTCACTCACACAGCACACATCCTCACTCACACAGCACACATCCTACTCACACAGCACACATCCTCACTCACACAGCACACATCCTACTCACACAGCACACATCCTCACTCACACAGCACACATCCTCACTCACACAGCACACATCCTCACTCACACAGCACACATCCCTACTCACACAGCACACATCCCCACTCACACAGGACACATCCTACTCACACAGCACACATCCTCACTCACACAGCACACATCCTCACTCACACAGCACACATCCTACTCACACAGCACACATCCTCACTCACACAGCACACATCCCTACTCACACAGCACACATCCCCACTCACACAGCACACATCCTACTCACACAGCACACATCCTCACTCACACAGCACACATCCCCACTCACACAGCACACATCCTACTCACACAGCACACATCCCACTCACACAGCACACATCCTACTCACACAGCACACATCCTCACTCACACAGCACACATCCCTACTCACACAGCACACATCCCCACTCACACAGCACACATCCTACTCACACAGCACACATCCTCACTCACACAGCACACATCCCCACTCACACAGCACACATCCTACTCACACAGCACACATCCTCACTCACACAGCACACATCCTCACTCACACAGCACACATCCTCACTCACACAGCACACATCCCCACTCACACAGCACACATCCTCACTCACACAGCACACATCCTCACTCACACAGCACACATCCCTACTCACACAGCACACATCCCTACTCACACAGCACACATCCCCACTCACACAGCACACATCCTACTCACACAGCACACATCCCCACTCACACAGCACACATCCCCACTCACACAGCACACATCCCCACTCACACAGCACACATCCCACTCACACAGCACACATCCCCACTCACACAGCACACATCCCCACTCACACAGCACACATCCCCACTCACACAGCACACATCCCCACTCACACAGCACACATCCCCACTCACACAGCACACATCCCCACTCACACAGCACACATCCTACTCACACAGCACACATCCTCACTCACACAGCACACATCCCCACTCACACAGCACACATCCCCACTCACACAGCACACATCCCCACTCACACAGCACACATCCTCACTCACACAGCACACATCCCCACTCACACAGCACACATCCTACTCACACAGCACACATCCTCACTCACACAGCACACATCCTCACTCACACAGCACACATCCTCACTCACACAGCACACATCCTCACTCACACAGCACACATCCCCACTCACACAGCACACATCCCCACTCACACAGCACACATCCCCACTCACACAGCACACATCCCCACTCACACAGCACACATCCCCACTCACACAGCACACATCCCCACTCACACAGCACACATCCCCACTCACACAGCACACATCCCCACTCACACAGCACACATCCCCACTCACACAGCACACATCCCCACTCACACAGCACACATCCCCACTCACACAGCACACATCCCCACTCACACAGCACACATCCTCACTCACACAGCACACATCCCCACTCACACAGTACACATCCCTACTCACACAGCACACATCCCCACTCACACAGCACACATCCTACTCACACAGCACACATCCCCACTCACACAGCACACATCCCTACTCACACAGCACACATCCCTACTCACACAGCACACATCCTCACTCACACAGCACACATCCTACTCACACAGCACACATCCTCACTCACACAGCACACATCCCCACTCACACAGCACACATCCCCACTCACACAGCACACATCCTCACTCACACAGCACACATCCCCACTCACACAGCACACATCCTCACTCACACAGCACACATCCCCACTCACACAGCACACATCCCCACTCACACAGCACACATCCCCACTCACACAGCACACATCCCACTCACACAGCACACATCCCCACTCACACAGCACACATCCCCACTCACACAGCACACATCCCCACTCACACAGCACACATCCCCACTCACACAGCACACATCCCTACTCACACAGCACACATCCCCACTCACACAGCACACATCCTCACTCACACAGCACACATCCTCACTCACACAGCACACATCCCTACTCACACAGCACACATCCTCACTCACACAGCACACATCCCCACTCACACAGCACACATCCCTACTCACACAGCACACATCCCACTCACACAGCACACATCCCCACTCACACAGCACACATCCCCACTCACACAGCACACATCCCCACTTACACAGCACACATCCCCACTCACACAGCACACATCCCTACTCACACAGCACACATCCCCACTCACACAGCACACATCCCCACTCACACAGCACACATCCCCACTCACACAGCACACATCCCACTCACACAGCACACATCCTCACTCACACAGCACACATCTCACTCACACAGCACACATCCCCACTCACACAGCACACATCCCCACTCACACAGCACACATCCCACTCACACAGCACACATCCTACTCACACAGCACACATCCTCACTCACACAGCACACATCCCCACTCACACAGCACACATCCCCACTCACACAGCACACATCCCCACTCACACAGCACACATCCCCACTCACACAGCACACATCCTCACTCACACAGCACACATCCCCACTCACACAGCACACATCCCCACTCACACAGCACACATCCCTACTCACACAGCACACATCCCACTCACACAGCACACATCCTCACTCACACAGCACACATCCCCACTCACACAGCACACATCCCCACTCACACAGCACACATCCTCACTCACACAGCACACATCCTACTCACACAGCACACATCCCCACTCACACAGCACACATCCTCACTCACACAGCACACATCCCTACTCACACAGCACACATCCCCACTCACACAGCACACATCCCCACTCACACAGCACACATCCTACTCACACAGCACACATCCTCACTCACACAGCACACATCCCACTCACACAGCACACATCCCCACTCACACAGCACACATCCTCACTCACACAGCACACATCCCCACTCACACAGCACACATCCTACTCACACAGCACACATCCTCACTCACACAGCACACATCCTCACTCACACAGCACACATCCTCACTCACACAGCACACATCCTCACTCACACAGCACACATCCCCACTCACACAGCACACATCCCCACTCACACAGCACACATCCCACTCACACAGCACACATCCCCACTCACACAGCACACATCCCCACTCACACAGCACACATCCCCACTCACACAGCACACATCCCCACTCACACAGCACACATCCCCACTCACACAGCACACATCCCCACTCACACAGCACACATCCCCACTCACACAGCACACATCCCACTCACACAGCACACATCCCACTCACACAGCACACATCCCCACTCACACAGCACACATCCCGACTCACACAGCACACATCCCACTCACACAGCACACATCCCTACTCACACAGCACACATCCCACTCACACAGCACACATCCCACTCACACAGCACACATCCTCACTCACACAGCACACATCCTCACTCACACAGCACACATCCTACTCACACAGCACACATCCCACTCACACAGCACACATCCTACTCACACAGCACACATCCTCACTCACACAGCACACATCCCCACTCACACAGCACACATCCCTACTCACACAGCACACATCCTCACTCACACAGCACACATCCCCACTCACACAGCACACATCCCCACTCACACAGCACACATCCCTACTCACACAGCACACATCCTCACTCACACAGCACACATCCCCACTCACACAGCACACATCCCCACTCACACAGCACACATCCCCACTCACACAGCACACATCCCCACTCACACAGCACACATCCCCACTCACACAGCACACATCCCCACTCACACAGCACACATCCTACTCACACAGCACACATCCTACTCACACAGCACACATCCTCACTCACACAGCACACATCCCACTCACACAGCACACATCCCCACTCGACACAGCACACATCCCCACTCACACAGCACACATCCCCACTCACACAGCACACATCCCCACTCACACAGCACACTATCCTCACTCACACAGCACACATCCCCACTCACACAGCACACATCCCCACTCACACAGCACACATCCCTACTCACACAGCACACATCCTCACTCACACAGCACACATGCCTCACTCACACAGCACACATCCCCACTCACACAGCACACATCCCCACTCACACAGCACACATCCTCACTCACACAGCACACATCCCTACTCACACAGCACACATCCCCACTCACACAGCACACATCCCCACTCACACAGCACACATCCCCACTCACACAGCACACATCCCTACTCACACAGCACACATCCCCACTCACACAGCACACATCCTCACTCACACAGCACACATCCTCACTCACACAGCACACATCCCCACTCACACAGCACACATCCCCACTCACACAGCACACATCCCCACTCACACAGCACACATCCCACTCACACAGGCACACATCCCACTCACACAGGCACACATCCCCACTCACACAGCACACATCCCCACTCACACAGCACACATCCCCACTCACACAGCACACATCCCCACTCACACAGCACACATCCCCACTCACACAGCACACATCCCCACTCACACAGCACACATCCTACTCACACAGCACACATCCTACTCACACAGCACACATCCTACTCACACAGCACACATCCTACTCACACAGCACACATCCCACTCACACAGCACACATCCCACTCACACAGCACACATCCCACTCACACAGCACACATCCCACTCACACAGCACACATCCCCACTCACACAGCACACATCCCCACTCACACAGCACACATCCTACTCACACAGCACACATCCTCACTCACACAGCACACATCCCACTCACACAGCACACATCCCCACTCACACAGCACACATCCCCACTCACACAGCACACATCCCCACTCACACAGCACACATCCCCACTCACACAGCACACATCCCCACTCACACAGCACACATCCCACTCACACAGCACACATCCCACTCACACAGCACACATCCCCACTCACACAGCACACATCCTCACTCACACAGCACACATCCTCACTCACACAGCACACATCCTACTCACACAGCACACATCCTCACTCACACAGCACACATCCTCACTCACACAGCACACATCCCCACTCACACAGCACACATCCCTACTCACACAGCACACATCCTCACTCACACAGCACACATCCCACTCACACAGCACACATCCCCACTCACACAGCACACATCCCCACTCACACAGCACACATCCCCACTCACACAGCACACATCCCACTCACACAGCACACATCCCCACTCACACAGCACACATCCCCACTCACACAGCACACATCCCCACTCACACAGCACACATCCCCACTCACACAGCACACATCCTACTCACACAGCACACATCCCCACTCACACAGCACACATCCCCACTCACACAGCACACATCCTACTCACACAGCACACATCCCCACTCACACAGCACACATCCCCACTCACACAGCACACATCCTACTCACACAGCACACATCCCCACTCACACAGCACACATCCCCACTCACACAGCACACATCCCTACTCACACAGCACACATCCCCACTCACACAGCACACATCCCCACTCACACAGCACACATCCCACTCACACAGCACACATCCCCACTCACACAGCACACATCCTCACTCACACAGCACACATCCCACTCACACAGCACACATCCCACTCACACAGCACACATCCCCACTCACACAGCACACATCCCCACTCACACAGCACACATCCCCACTCACACAGCACACATCCCCACTCACACAGCACACATCCCCACTCACACAGCACACATCCCCACTCACACAGCACACATCCCCACTCACACAGCACACATCCCCACTCACACAGCACACATCCCCACTCACACAGCACACATCCCCACTCACACAGCACACATCCTCACTCACACAGCACACATCCTCACTCACACAGCACACATCCTCACTCACACAGCACACATCCTACTCACACAGCACACATCCTCACTCACACAGCACACATCCTACTCACACAGCACACATCCTCACTCACACAGCACACATCCTCACTCACACAGCACACATCCTCACTCACACAGCACACATCCCTACTCACACAGCACACATCCCCACTCACACAGCACACATCCTACTCACACAGCACACATCCTCACTCACACAGCACACATCCTCACTCACACAGCACACATCCTACTCACACAGCACACATCCTCACTCACACAGCACACATCCCTACTCACACAGCACACATCCCACTCACACAGCACACATCCTACTCACACAGCACACATCCTCACTCACACAGCACACATCCCCACTCACACAGCACACATCCTACTCACACAGCACACATCCTCACTCACACAGCACACATCCTACTCACACAGCACACATCCTCACTCACACAGCACACATCCCTACTCACACAGCACACATCCCCACTCACACAGGCACACATCCTACTCACACAGCACACATCCTCACTCACACAGCACACATCCCACTCACACAGCACACATCCTACTCACACAGCACACATCCTCATTCACACAGCACACATCCTCACTCACACAGCACACATCCTCACTCACACAGCACACATCCCACTCACACAGCACACATCCTCACTCACACAGCACACATCCTCACTCACACAGCACACATCCCTACTCACACAGCACACATCCCTACTCACACAGCACACATCCCACTCACACAGGCACACATCCTACTCACACAGCACACATCCCCACTCACACAGCACACATCCCCACTCACACAGCACACATCCCCACTCACACAGCACACATCCCAACTCACACAGCACACATCCCACTCACACAGCACATATCCCCACTCACACAGCACACATCCCCACTCACACAGCACACATCCCCACTCACACAGCACACATCCCCACTCACACAGCACACATCCCCACTCACACAGCACACATCCTACTCACACAGCACACATCCTCACTCACACAGCACACATCCCCACTCACACAGCACACATCCCCACTCACACAGCACACATCCCACTCACACAGCACACATCCTCACTCACACAGCACACATCCCCACTCACACAGCACACATCCTACTCACACAGCACACATCCTCACTCACACAGCACACATCCTCACTCACACAGCACACATCCTCACTCACACAGCACACATCCTCACTCACACAGCACACATCCCCACTCACACAGCACACATCCCCACTCACACAGCACACATCCCCACTCACACAGCACACATCCCCACTCACACAGCACACATCCCCACTCACACAGCACACATCCCACTCACACAGCACACATCCCCACTCACACAGCACACATCCCCACTCACACAGCACACATCCCCACTCACACAGCACACATCCCCACTCACACAGCACACATCCCCACTCACACAGCACACATCCCACTCACACAGCACACATCCTCACTCACACAGCACACATCCCCACTCACACAGCTACATCCTACTCACACAGCACACATCCCACTCACACAGCACACATCCTACTCACACAGCACACATCCCCACTCACACAGCACACATCCCTACTCACACAGCACACATCCCCACTCACACAGCACACATCCTCACTCACACAGCACACATCCTACTCACACAGCACACATCCTCACTCACACAGCACACATCCCACTCACACAGCACACATCCCCACTCACACAGCACACATCCTCACTCACACAGCACACATCCCACTCACACAGCACACATCCTCACTCACACAGCACACATCCCCACTCACACAGCACACATCCCCACTCACACAGCACACATCCCACTCACACAGCACACATCCCCACTCACACAGCACACATCCCCACTCACACAGCACACATCCCCACTCACACAGCACACATCCCCACTCACACAGCACACATCCCCACTCACACAGCACACATCCCTACTCACACAGCACACATCCCACTCACACAGCACACATCCCACTCACACAGCACACATCCTCACTCACACAGCACACATCCTCACTCACACAGCACACATCCTACTCACACAGCACACATCCTCACTCACACAGCACACATCCCCACTCACACAGCACACATCCCTACTCACACAGCACACATCCCCACTCACACAGCACACATCCCACTCACACAGCACACATCCCCACTCACACAGCACACATCCCCACTCACACAGCACACATCCCCACTCACACAGCACACATCCCTACTCACACAGCACACATCCTACTCACACAGCACACATCCCCACTCACACAGCACACATCCCACTCACACAGCACACATCCCACTCACACAGCACACATCCTCACTCACACAGCACACATCCCCACTCACACAGCACACATCCCTACTCACACAGCACACATCCTCACTCAAACAGCACACATCCCCACTCACACAGCACACATCCTCACTCACACAGCACACATCCTACTCACACAGCACACATCCTACTCACACAGCACACATCCTCACTCACACAGCACACATCCTACTCACACAGCACACATCCTCACTCACACAGCACACATCCCACTCACACAGCACACATCCCACTCACACAGCACACATCCTCACTCACACAGCACACATCCCCACTCACACAGCACACATCCCTACTCACACAGCACACATCCTCACTCACACAGCACACATCCCCACTCACACAGCACACATCCCCACTCACACAGCACACATCCTCACTCACACAGCACACATCCTACTCACACAGCACACATCCTCACTCACACAGCACACATCCTACTCACACAGCACACATCCTCACTCACACAGCACACATCCTACTCACACAGCACACATCCTACTCACACAGCACACATCCTACTCACACAGCACACATCCTCACTCACACAGCACACATCCTCACTCACACAGCACACATCCTACTCACACAGCACACATCCTCACTCACACAGCACACATCCCACTCACACAGCACACATCCCACTCACACAGCACACATCCTACTCACACAGCACACATCCTCACTCACACAGCACACATCCCACTCACACAGCACACATCCTACTCACACAGCACACATCCTCACTCACACAGCACACATCCTCACTCACACAGCACACATCCTCACTCACACAGCACACATCCCACTCACACAGCACACATCCTCACTCACACAGCACACATCCTCACTCACACAGCACACATCCTCACTCACACAGCACACATCCCCACTCACACAGCACACATCCCACTCACACAGCACACATCCTACTCACACAGCACACATCCTCACTCACACAGCACACATCCTCACTCACACAGCACACATCCTACTCACACAGCACACATCCTCACTCACACAGCACACATCCCCACTCACACAGCACACATCCTCACTCACACAGCACACATCCTCACTCACACAGCACACATCCCACTCACACAGCACACATCCTACTCACACAGCACACATCCTCACTCACACAGCACACATCCTACTCACACAGCACACATCCTCACTCACACAGCACACATCCCTACTCACACAGCACACATCCTCACTCACACAGCACACATCCCACTCACACAGCACACATCCCACTCACACAGCACACATCCCCACTCACACAGCACACATCCCACTCACACAGCACACATCCCACTCACACAGCACACATCCTCACTCACACTGCACACATGCTCACTCACACAGCACACATCCTACTCACACAGCACACATCCTCACTCACACAGCAAACATCCCTACTCACACAGCACACATCCTCACTCACACAGCACACATCCTCACTCACACTGCACACATCCCCACTCACACAGCACACATCCCCACTCACACAGCACACATCCCACTCACACAGCACACATCCCCACTCACACAGCACACATCCCCACTCACACAGCACACATCCCCACTCACACAGCACACATCCCCACTCACACAGCACACATCCCCACTCACACAGCACACATCCTCACTCACACAGCACACATCCCTACTCACACAGCACACATCGCCACTCACACAGCACACATCCCCACTCACACAGCACACATCCTCACTCACACAGCACACATCCTCACTCACACAGCACACATCCTACTCACACAGCACACATCCTCACTCACACAGCACACATCCTCACTCACACAGCACACATCCTCACTCACACAGCACACATCCCCACTCACACAGCACACATCCCTACTCACACAGCACACATCCTCACTCACACAGCACACATCCCCACTCACACAGCACACATCCCCACTCACACAGCACACATCCCTACTCACACAGCACACATCCTCACTCACACAGCACACATCCCCACTCACACAGCACACATCCCCACTCACACAGCACACATCCCCACTCACACAGCACACATCCCCACTCACACAGCACACATCCCCACTCACACAGCACACATCCCCACTCACACAGCACACATCCCCACTCACACAGCACACATCCTACTCACACAGCACACATCCCCACTCACACAGCACACATCCCCACTCACACAGCACACATCCCCACTGACACAGCACACATCCCCACTCACACAGCACACATCCCCACTCACACAGCACACATCCTCACTCACACAGCACACATCCCCACTCACACAGCACACATCCCACTCACACAGCACACATCCCACTCACACAGCACACATCCTCACTCACACAGCACACATGCTCACTCACACAGCACACATCCCCACTCACACAGCACACATCCCCACTCACACAGCACACATCCTCACTCACACAGCACACATCCTACTCACACAGCACACATCCCCACTCACACAGCACACATCCCCACTCACACAGCACACATCCCCACTCACACAGCACACATCCCTACTCACACAGCACACATCCTCACTCACACAGCACACATGCTCACTCACACAGCACACATCCCCACTCACACAGCACACATCCCTACTCACACAGCACACATCCCCACTCACACAGCACACATCCTACTCACACAGCACACATCCTCACTCACACAGCACACATCCCACTCACACAGCACACATCCCCACTCACACAGCACACATCCCTACTCACACAGCACACATCCCCACTCACACAGCACACATCCTCACTCACACAGCACACATCCCACTCACACAGCACACATCCCACTCACACAGCACACATCCTCACTCACACAGCACACATCCTCACTCACACAGCACACATCCTCACTCACACAGCACACATCCCCACTCACACAGCACACATCCCACTCACACAGCACACATCCTCACTCACACAGCACACATCCTCACTCACACAGCACACATCCCCACTCACACAGCACACATCCTCACTCACACAGCACACATCCCTACTCACACAGCACACATCCCCACTCACACAGCACACATCCTACTCACACAGCACACATCCTCACTCACACAGCACACATCCTCACTCACACAGCACACATCCTCACTCACACAGCACACATCCCCACTCACACAGCACACATCCCCACTCACACAGCACACATCCCCACTCACACAGCACACATCCCACTCACACAGCACACATCCTACTCACACAGCACACATCCTACTCACACAGCACACATCCTCACTCACACAGCACACATCCTCACTCACACAGCACACATCCTCACTCACACAGCACACATCCCCACTCACACAGCACACATCCCCACTCACACAGCACACATCCCCACTCACACAGCAAACATCCTCACTCACACAGCACACATCCCCACTCACACAGCACACATCCCCACTCACACAGCACACATCCCCACTCACACAGCACACATCCCCACTCACACAGCACACATCCCCACTCACACAGCACACATCCCCACTCACACAGCACACATCCCACTCACACAGCACACATCCCCACTCACACAGCACACATCCCCACTCACACAGCACACATCCCCACTCACACAGCACACATCCACTCACACAGCACACATCCCCACTCACACAGCACACATCCTCACTCACACAGCACACATCCCCACTCACACAGTACACATCCCTACTCACACAGCACACATCCCCACTCACACAGCACACATCCTACTCACACAGCACACATCCCCACTCACACAGCACACATCCCTACTCACACAGCACACATCCTCACTCACACAGCACACATCCTCACTCACACAGCACACATCCTACTCACACAGCACACATCCTCACTCACACAGCACACATCCCCACTCACACAGCACACATCCCCACTCATACAGCACACATCCTCACTCACACAGCACACATCCCCACTCACACAGCACACATCCTCACTCACACAGCACACATCCCCACTCACACAGCACACATCCCACTCACACAGCACACATCCCCACTCACACAGCACACATCCCCACTCACACAGCACACATCCCCACTCACACAGCACACATCCCCACTCACACAGCACACATCCTCACTCACACAGCACACATCCTCACTCACACAGTACACATCCCTACTCACACAGCACACATCCCCACTCACACAGCACACATCCCCACTCACACAGCACACATCCTCACTCACACAGCACACATCCTCACTCACACAGCACACATCCTACTCACACAGCACACATCCTCACTCACACAGCACACATCCCCACTCACACAGCACACATCCCCACTCACACAGCACACATCCCACTCACACAGCACACATCCCCACTCACACAGCACACATCCCCACTCACACAGCACACATCCCACTCACACAGCACACATCCCCACTCACACAGCACACATCCCTACTCACACAGCACACATCCTACTCACACAGCACACATCCTCACTCACACAGCACACATCCCCACTCACACAGCACACATCCCCACTCACACAGCACACATCCTCACTCACACAGCACACATCCCCACTCACACAGCACACATCCCTACTCACACAGCACACATCCTCACTCAAACAGCACACATCCCCACTCACACAGCACACATCCTCACTCACACAGCACACATCCTACTCACACAGCACACATCCCTACTCACACAGCACACATCCTCACTCACACAGCACACATCCCCACTCACACAGCACACATCCTCACTCACACAGCACACATCCTACTCACACAGCACACATCCCCACTCACACAGCACACATCCTCACTCACACAGCACACATCCCCACTCACACAGGACACATCCTACTCACACAGCACACATCCTCACTCACACAGCACACATCCCCACTCACACAGCACACATCCCCACTCACACAGCACACATCCTCACTCACACAGCACACATCCTACTCACACAGCACACATCCTCACTCACACAGCACACATCCTACTCACACAGCACACATCCTCACTCACACAGCACACATCCCCACTCACACAGCACACATCCCCACTCACACAGCACACATCCTACTCACACAGCACACATCCTCACTCACACAGCACACATCCTCACTCACACAGCACACATCCTACTCACACAGCACACATCCTCACTCACACAGCACACATCCCTACTCACACAGCACACATCCCCACTCACACAGGACACATCCTACTCACACAGCACACATCCTCACTCACACAGCACACATCCCCACTCACACAGCACACATCCTACTCACACAGCACACATCCTCACTCACACAGCACACATCCTCACTCACACAGCACACATCCTCACTCACACAGCACACATCCCCACTCACACAGCACACATCCTCACTCACACAGCACACATCCTCACTCACACAGCACACATCCCCACTCACACAGCACACATCCCTACTCACACAGCACACATCCCCACTCACACAGGACACATCCTACTCACACAGCACACATCCTCACTCACACAGCACACATCCTCACTCACACAGCACACATCCTACTCACACAGCACACATCCTCACTCACACAGCACACATCCCCACTCACACAGCACACATCCTCACTCACACAGCACACATCCTCACTCACACAGCACACATCCCCACTCACACAGCACACAACCCTACTCACACAGCACACATCCTCACTCACACAGCACACATCCTACTCACACAGCACACATCCTCACTCACACAGCACACATCCCCACTCACACAGCACACATCCCACTCACACAGCACACATCCCCACTCACACAGCACACATCCCCACTCACACAGCACACATCCCCACTCACACAGCACACATCCCCACTCACACAGCACACATCCCTACTCACACAGCACACATCCTACTCACACAGCACACATCCTCACTCACACAGCACACATCCCCACTCACACAGCACACATCCCCACTCACACAGCACACATCCTCACTCACACAGCACACATCCTCACTCACACAGCACACATCCCCACTCACACAGCACACATCCCACTCACACAGCACACATCCTCACTCACACAGCACACATCCTACTCACACAGCACACATCCTCACTCACACAGCACACATCCCTACTCACACAGCACACATCCTCACTCACACAGCACACATCCCCACTCACACAGCACACATCCCCACTCACACAGCACACATCCCCACTCACACAGCACACATCCCCACTCACACAGCACACATCCCTACTCACACAGCACACATCCTACTCACACAGCACACATCCTCACTCACACAGCACACATCCCCACTCACACAGCACACATCCCCACTCACACAGCACACATCCTCACTCACACAGCACACATCCCCACTCACACAGCACACATCCCTACTCACACAGCACACATCCTCACTCAAACAGCACACATCCCCACTCACACAGCACACATCCTCACTCACACAGCACACATCCTACTCACACAGCACACATCCCTACTCACACAGCACACATCCTCACTCACACAGCACACATCCCACTCACACAGCACACATCCTCACTCACACAGCACACATCCCCACTCACACAGCACACATCCCACTCACACAGCACACATCCTCACTCACACAGCACACATCCCCAATCACACAGGACACATCCTACTCACACAGCACACATCCTCACTCACACAGCACACATCCCCACTCACACAGCACACATCCCCACTCACACAGCACACATCCTCACTCACACAGCACACATCCTACTCACACAGCACACATCCTCACTCACAC
Source organism: Antrozous pallidus (assembly GCA_027563665.1). Lineage (NCBI taxonomy): Eukaryota > Metazoa > Chordata > Mammalia > Chiroptera > Vespertilionidae > Antrozous > Antrozous pallidus. The sequence goes on along the minus strand of CM050512.1, from coordinate 120,207,639 downwards.
AGCACACATCCTACTCACACAGCACACATCCTCACTCACACAGCACACATCCCCACTCACACAGCACACATCCCCACTCACACAGGACACATCCTACTCACACAGCACACATCCTCACTCACACAGCACACATCCTCACTCACACAGCACACATCCTACTCACACAGCACACATCCTCACTCACACAGCACACATCCCTACTCACACAGCACACATCCCCACTCACACAGGACACATCCTACTCACACAGCACACATCCTCACTCACACAGCACACATCCCCACTCACACAGCACACATCCTACTCACACAGCACACATCCTCACTCACACAGCACACATCCTCACTCACACAGCACACATCCTCACTCACACAGCACACATCCCCACTCACACAGCACACATCCTCACTCACACAGCACACATCCTCACTCACACAGCACACATCCCCACTCACACAGCACACATCCCTACTCACACAGCACACATCCCCACTCACACAGGACACATCCTACTCACACAGCACACATCCTCACTCACACACCACACATCCTCACTCACACAGCACACATCCTACTCACACAGCACACATCCTCACTCACACAGCACACATCCCCACTCACACAGCACACATCCTCACTCACACAGCACACATCCTCACTCACACAGCACACATCCCCACTCACACAGCACACATCCTACTCACACAGCACACATCCTCACTCACACAGCACACATCCTACTCACACAGCACACATCCTCACTCACACAGCACACATCCCTACTCACACAGCACACATCCTCACTCACACAGCACACATCCCCACTCACACAGCACACATCCCCACTCACACAGCACACATCCCCACTCACACAGCACACATCCCCACTCACACAGCACACATCCCCACTCACACAGCACACATCCTCACTCACACTGCACACATGCTCACTCACACAGCACACATCCTACTCACACAGCACACATCCTCACTCACACAGCATACATCCCTACTCACACAGCACACATCCTCACTCACACAGCACACATCCTCACTCACACTGCACACATCCCCACTCACACAGCACACATCCCTACTCACACAGCACACATCCCCACTCACACAGCACACATCCCCACTCACACAGCACACATCCCCACTCACACAGCACACATCCCCACTCACACAGCACACATCCCCACTCACACAGCACACATCCCCACTCACACAGCACACATCCTCACTCACACAGCACACATCCCTACTCACACAGCACACATCCCCACTCACACAGCACACATCCCCACTCACACAGCACACATCCTCACTCACACAGCACACATCCTCACTCACACAGCACACATCCTACTCACACAGCACACATCCTCACTCACACAGCACACATCCTCACTCACACAGCACACATCCTCACTCACACAGCACACATCCCCACTCACACAGCACACATCCCTACTCACACAGCACACATCCTCACTCACACAGCACACATCCCCACTCACACAGCACACATCCCCACTCACACAGCACACATCCCTACTCACACAGCACACATCCTCACTCACACAGCACACATCCCCACTCACACAGCACACATCCCCACTCACACAGCACACATCCCCACTCACACAGCACACATCCCCACTCACACAGCACACATCCCCACTCACACAGCACACATCCCCACTCACACAGCACACATCCCCACTCACACAGCACACATCCTACTCACACAGCACACATCCTCACTCACACAGCACACATCCCCACTCACACAGCACACATCCCCACTGACACAGCACACATCCCCACTCACACAGCACACATCCCCACTCACACAGCACACATCCCCACTCACACAGCACACATCCTCACTCACACAGCACACATCCCCACTCACACAGCACACATCCCCACTCACACAGCACACATCCCTACTCACACAGCACACATCCTCACTCACACAGCACACATGCTCACTCACACAGCACACATCCCCACTCACACAGCACACATCCCCACTCACACAGCACACATCCTCACTCACACAGCACACATCCTACTCACACAGCACACATCCCCACTCACACAGCACACATCCCCACTCACACAGCACACATCCCCACTCACACAGCACACATCCCTACTCACACAGCACACATCCTCACTCACACAGCACACATGCTCACTCACACAGCACACATCCCCACTCACACAGCACACATCCCTACTCACACAGCACACATCCCCACTCACACAGCACACATCCTACTCACACAGCACACATCCCCACTCACACAGCACACATCCCCACTCACACAGCACACATCCCCACTCACACAGCACACATCCCCACTCACACAGCACACATCCTCACTCACACAGCACACATCCCCACTCACACAGCACACATCCCCACTCACACAGCACACATCCCTACTCACACAGCACACATCCTCACTCACACAGCACACATGCTCACTCACACAGCACACATCCCCTCTCACACAGCACACATCCCCACTCACTCAGCACACATCCTCACTCACACAGCACACATCCTACTCACATAGCACACATCCCCACTCACACAGCACACATCCTCACTCACACAGCACACATCCCTACTCACACAGCACACATCCCCACTCACACAGCACACATCCTACTCACACAGCACACATCCTCACTCACACAGCACACATCCTCACTCACACAGCACACATCCTCACTCACACAGCACACATCCCTACTCACACAGCACACATCCCCACTCACACAGCACACATCCTCACTCACACAGCACACATCCCTACTCACACAGCACACATCCCCACTCACACAGCACACATCCTCACTCACACAGCACACATCCTCACTCACACAGCACACATCCCCACTCACACAGCACACATCCCCACTCACACAGCACACATCCCCACTCACACAGCACACATCCCCACTCACACAGCACACATCCCCACTCACACAGCACACATCCCCACTCACACAGCACACATCCCCACTCACACAGCACACATCCCCACTCACACAGCACACATCCCCACTCACACAGCACACATCCCCACTCACACAGCACACATCCTCACTCACACAGCACACATCCCCACTCACACAGCACACATCCCCACTCACACAGCACACATCCTCACTCAAACAGCACACATCCTCACTCACACAGCACACATCCTCACTCACACAGCACACATCCCCACTCACACAGCACACATCCCCACTCACACAGCACACATCCTCACTCACACAGCACACATCCTCACTCACACAGCACACATCCTCACTCACACAGCACACATCCCCACTCACACAGCACACATCCCCACTCACACAGCACACATCCTCACTCACACAGCACACATCCCCACTCACACAGCACACATCCCCACTCACACAGCACACATCCTCACTCACACAGCACACATCCTCACTCACACAGCACACATTCCCACTCACACAGCACACATCCTCACTCACACAGCACACATCCTCACTCACACAGCACACATCCTCACTCACACAGCACACATCCCCACTCACACAGCACACATCCCCACTCACACAGCACACATCCCCACTCACACAGCACACATCCTCACTCACACAGCACACATCCTCACTCACACAGCACACATCCTCACTCACACAGCACACATCCCCACTCACACAGCACACATCCCCACTCACACAGCACACATCCCCACTCACACAGCACACATCCCCACTCACACAGCACACATCCCTACTCACACAGCACACATCCTCACTCAAACAGCACACATACTCACACAGTATATATCCTCACTCACACAGCACACACATCCTCACTCACCCAGCACACATACTCACACAGTATATATCCTCACTCACACAGTACACATTCTCACTCACCCAGCACACATCCTCACTCACACAGCACACATCCCACTCACACAGTATATATCCTCACTCACAGAGCACACATCCTCACTCGCACAGTACACATACTCACACAGTATATATCCTCACTCACACAGCACACATCCCCACTCACACAGTACACATACTCACACAGTATATATCCTCACTCACATAGCACACATCCCACTCACACAACACACATCCTCACTCACACAGTATATATCCTCACTCACACAGTACACATTCTCCAGGCGTTTGGAGAAGGAGAGTGAGCATGTGACCTCTGTCCTGTGACCAGGTTCCATGAAACCTTAGGGGGCAGACAGCCACTTCCGGCTGTTGTTGTTTTTTAAAAATATATATATTGTATTGATTTTTTTTTACAGAGAGGAAGGCAGAGAGATAGAAAGTCAGAAATCAATGCGAGAGAAACATCAATCAGATGCCTCTTGCACACCTCCTACTAGGTATCTGCCGAAAATTGAACCTGGGACCTTGCAGTCCACAGGCTGAAACTCTATCCACTGAGCCAAATCAGTTTTTAGCACCACTTCTTGTTGTTGTTGTTTTTGGGTATAGAGGAGGATTTTGAGGCTCCCTCAGGGTAAGTGGTTGTACCAAAGTCAGCCTGAGAGAGGCAGGCTCCAACTCTGGTTCAAGAAACTTTTAACCTAAGTGAAATAAGCCAGGTGGAGAAGGATAAAAATCACATGATCTCACTCATATGTGGGATATAGTGACCAACATAATTTGATGAACAAGAATAAATCCAGAGACAAATGGTAGGGGGATGGGTAGAGAGCAACCAAAGGACTTGTATGCATGCATATTAGCATATTCCATGGACACAGGCACTGAGGCAGGGGGACTTGCATGTGGTGGGAATGGCTGGGGGGGTGGTGGAATTGGGGAAAAAGAAGACAAATGTAAAACTTTAGACAATAAAAAAGAAACTTTTAACCTATTTTTTAAAATAAAAATTTTCAGGTCAGTGAAAGGAAAGGTCCTCCTGGCCACTCACCAGAGGGGAGGCTGCCTTCATGTTCCAGGGGACAGGAAGCAATGCGGGGGGTGAGTGGTGGTGATTTGGGAAACTTACAGTCCTCTGACCACTCCCTGAAGGAAGGGCACCTTACTTGTCAATGAATTTGCCGAATCCATACTCCAGCATATTGGCCAGGCACGTTGTGTCCGAGGGTTTTATTTCACAGCCAACAATCTCACTAACCTGCAAAAGAAGATGAGTGTCCATGTGTATGGTTTATGCCAGTGCTGCCCAGTGGACATGAGAAGAGGGAAGCACTTCTACCCACTGGCCCTTCCCACAGCCACAAGCACTGCCTAGCGGGAAGTGTGCCCAGGTGGCCTAGATGAATTTTTCATTTAATGTCAAGTGTGTTTAAATAGCTGCTCAGAGCCAGTGGCTGCATAATGGGCAGTGCGGTCTAAAGATCTGGGAAGCCAGGGCCCACCCTGTGGTCTATCTGCTATTCCGGGCGCTGGTCTAGTGTCAGCACTGGGCACCTTGCAACCTATGAGCATCTTGGGGGTTGGGACTGTGTAATTCCAGGGCCTAGTGCAAAGCCTGGCTATGACAGAAGCCAGTGTTTGCTGAACAAAAGAAGCAAGTCCTGAGACCAGGCGACAGGCAGCCCTCATAGGCCAGGATGTGGGAAGGAGGCAGCCTCCTCTGTGGCGGCCCCCCGCCCCTGCCAGGTGCGAAGCTGCAGGAGGTAGCAGTGCTGCTCCTTTGCTGTGGTAGACACTGCCTCCAGAGCTGTTAGTGACAGCACCCCCAGGGAAGCTGTTCAGCAAAGTCTCAGCGGAGCCGAGCACCTTCTCCGGAAGTGTGAGACCTGGGCAGCCCTGGGTCTCAGAGCGGCACCAGGTGGGGGTAGGAGACTCTGAGACTTCCCTCCCCCACCCACACACATACACTGCCTATGTTTGTAGCTGTCCAACACCCCCTCCCTGGGGCTACAAATGTCAGAGCAGGAAGGGGTGCAAAGCTGTGCCATGTTCTGTCGTATTCCGCCTGCGCCCCTGGGCCTGGAATGCGTGGGCATTCGTGAACAGATATGGGTGAAGGTATGCATGCCAGCTCATTCAAATGGCTCCCACCTGGGCACTGAGGACATGAAGGGCCACTACAGTGATAGGAATAAGGAAGGCAGTTAATATTTATTGAGCATTTATTATGTATGGGCACCGTTTTAAAACCTTTATGTGCTTATTTCTTTCTCCCAACACAACGAGGAAGGCTCTAATATATTATTATCCCCATTTTACATATCTGGAAACCATGTCAAAGAATAAGTCTCTTATCCAAGACCATCAGCTCGTAAATGGTGGAACTGGGACCTAGGTCCATTCTGACTCCAAAGCTCTTACCCATTTCCCTCAGGTCTCCTGTGTACAGTGGTGCAGGTTACAGGCTGCAGAAGGGCAGCAGGCACAGCCCACAAGGCAGGTACAAACGTGGCATGGCTGAGGCACGGGCCCTGCTGGCCCTCCAAGTGCGGCTCAGAGCAGCTGTTCCAGGACTAAGTGACAGAGCTGCGCAAAGCACTTGGCATAGTGTGTGACCCCAGGAAACCCTTGGAGATCGGTCATTTTATTACTTAAATTGTGTTAATTATGGCAACGAACCAAATGTCCAGTGTGCTAGTCTCAGAGCCTAGAAATGTGCTGTCCCATCCCGAGCCGGCCCTGGTGGGCTAGTTCCAACAGATGTGCTATGAGTGGGGAGCATGCCACATTTCAGACTCAGCATGGAAAAGGTCCTGTGAAATATCTTGTTAATTTTTATGTTGATCACCTGTTGAAATGACAATATTTTGGTTATGTTTGGTGAAATAAGATTTATTTATAAAATTTATTTCACCTGTTTCTGCTCTTAAAAATGTGGCTACTGCCCTAGCTGGTTTGGCTCAATGGATAGGATAGAGCAGTGGTCAGCAAACTCATTAGTCAATGGAGCCAAATATCAACAATTGAAATTTCTTTTGAGAGCCAAATTTTTTAAACTTAAACTATGTAGGTAGGCACACTGTTATTACCTTAATTAGGGTACTCCTAAGCTGGCCTTTGCTAAAAACTTAAGATGCCAAAGAGCTGCATGTGGCTGGCTGGTCCACAGTTTGCCTACCACTGGAAGCATCGGCCTGCAGACCAAAAGGTCTCAGGTTTTATTCCAGTCAAGGGCACATACCGGGTTGTGGCTGGATTCCCAATAGGAGGCATTCAGGAGGCAGCCAATCAATGGTTCTCTCTCATCATTGATGTTTCTTTCTCTCTCCCTCTCCCTTCCTCACTGAAATCAATAAAAAATACATTTAAAAAGTAAATAAAAATGTGGCTACTAGAAACTCTAAAAATTACACAAATGTTCCCACTCTATTTCTATAGTAGCACTGCCCATAGGACCAGCCCTGCTGCTCCTCAGTGGGATTTCCCCCAAGGCCAAGTGTGGTTCCTCCCATCTTGCTTTAAACTGTTGTAGAAACCACTGTGCTGATAGCAGCAAAGTCTGGGCCCCAAACATAGGATCAGCCTTTCTTGTCCAAGTCTTATGAAATGGTCAGGAACCCCCCCATGGCCACCCAAGAACCCAGCCCGAGAGCTCCAGGCAGTTTAGCTGTCCCCTGTCAGAACCAGACCGGCAGATGGGTCTTCTGAGTTTGGCACCAGGGTGAAAAGGGCCTCCTCAGCCTGGGGTGTCAGGGCAGCTCAGGGTGTGACCAAACTGCAGGAGGAAGGGCAGGGCCTGGGGCAGCCTGAGGCCACCTGGTGGCTGTGTTCTTTCTGAGCTTGCCCACTGGGCCTATGCCCCTTCTTATATCCCTGCCTTAGGTCATCTTGAGCTTAAAGGCTCCCGGGGAAATGGAAAGCAGCTCCCCTCCACAGAAAACTCCTGGATTTCTCATGCATTCAGACCTCTGTTTTCCCAGGGAGGCCAAAATGCTCCTACCAACTGCACTACAGTGTGGAAGTCATGAGTGTGCTCCAGAACGGGACATTCTGAGGACTATGTTCTCCGTCTTGTGAGTGGTCCTGAGAGAGGGAATTCCAGGCCAAGTCAGAGAGCAGTCTGCCTATGGCACCCATCCCCACCTCCACACAGAGCAACTCCTGGGCTGAGTCTGCTCAGGGCCATTGCTAGCCTTGGATATGATCATTATTACAGGAACAGTGCACTTTTCTTTTCTCTGGTTAGTGTTCACACCACACTTATCAACCTCACACTTGGTTGCTTATAAAAATCTCAACTATTTTTAGGGAGGACATTTGTTATTCTCATTTATAGGCACAAAGGGCTGAAAGAGTAGTGCATAGCCTGTTGGATGCTGGAACTCCAGCACAGTCAGTCCAAGCAGGAGTCAGGCACTGTTTGGAGACCTAGGAAAGGATGTGTAGTTATCTTCTGTGTAGCCTGGGTCAAGGAGCAAAGTAAGCCCCCTGCCACTGCACTTTATGCCCTGTCACCTGTAGAACCTTGAGCAGCTCTTTGCCAAGAAAGGAGATAAAGAGAGCCTGCGTGGCCACGGGTTGAAACTACTCAATTACAGCAATGGAGTACCCCAGCAAAGAGAGACCTGCTCATATGCATCCCTTATCCTGCCCATTCCCTATGGCAAAAGGCTCTCACCCCCATTCCTACCCCCTTGGCTTCCAGTAGATTCTTCTTTCAGAAAAAGCTTGACCTGAGAATGGTTCCTGCCTTCTTGGGGCTACTAGGAACAGAGATGGGCTGGGCAGGGGGTGGGGAGTGACAGGACCTGTTGCCAGTGCCGCTCCTTCATCCCTGGGTTGCAGGAAATGTTGAGAATAGGGATGTGCTGCTTGAACTTGTCAATCTTTATTTTCACGTTCTCTGCCAAGCGCCTGGGTGCAGGCATGTCAGCTAAGGTCTTGGTCAATTTATACATTGTTCTCCACATATTCCCTATTTCCTCTGCAATTTCTTCAGCGTTCAGCAAAATGAGGGGTCCTGGAGTAAAAAATATGAATGAAGGGAAGGTCAGACCCCCCAAGCAGATGTCATCACATGCACCTTTAATTCCTTGAACTGAGAACTGAGCCTGAAGTGTGTGTACTGGAGCAAGCACAGGCCTGGAGTTGGGTCTGTGTCTGAAATGTCACCTTTGCCAGTGAACTGAGCAGGTTTCCTGAACTTTCTGTGACACAGGAAGGGAAGTGAGATAAGCACAGTGGCTGTAACCCTCCTTACCACATGGTGCAATGCAGACAGGCAACTGGTGTTGCACTAGTTATAGATGCTCCACAAATGCTGATAAACAGTAACTACTGGAGAATGTGGGTGAATGAGAATGTGAGGTCTCTGTACAGTTTTAGCAACTTCTATGTGAGCTTGAAATTCTTTAAAAATACATTCTTTTAAAAGAACGAACTTCGAGAGAGGAACCAAGATGGCAGCATAGGTAAATACCTATCTTACTGCCCCACACAGCAATTTCAAAACTACAACTTAACAACAAAACGAACATCATCCAGAATCACCGGAAAGATGGCTGAGTGAAAATTCCACTAATAAAAGTAAAGATAGGTCACTGTGACTCAGAGGAGCGGCAGAGGGCAGTGTTGAAGATACGTGTGGAGTCAGAGGTTTAGAGTCCTGTACGCGCATAAGCAAGCAGAGAGGGTGGGCAGCTGCAAAGACAAAGGCATCCCACTGCACTGATTCCCCAGTTCCGGGCGAGGTCTGGGGAACCCACACTCATATGGGGTGAAATTGGACAGTAGGGAAGCGTGTTGAAACTCGAGCCCTGCAAAGGTCTGCGAGCTTGTGGAGAGGGCGAGCTTGTGGAGAGTGTGCATAAAATTGGGAACAGCAGAAGTGTGCGAGCGTGCAGAGAGGACTCATGACTTTCTCCTTCAGGAAACCACTGGATTGCATTGTTTTTACAACCCTGGGTGAGACTTTGGGTATGCAGACTCATTTGGGGGAGAAGCTGAATTGTCCGGCAGCGGGTAGAGCTTGGTGGCAGCTTTCTCTCAGAGGTGCTTGCAGCCATTACCACCCAGCACAGAGACCCAGGTGCCACAGAGGGTGGAGCTGATGCTGCCTGCTCAGCCTGGAGACTCCACCCATCCAACCTGAGCACAGCTGACCCTCACAGCCAATTGACCTGGAGGTCAAACCCTCCTAGTGCTAACAACAATAATCTAGGCTTAACTTCAACAAGACTGTGCAAGCCATAAAGGGCTGCAGCAAGAGTATCCACCTCAGGTAACTGGGAAGGCTGAATCACTGTCCCTTAGAGGACATCTCCCACACAAAGCTAATCAACCAACTCAGGAAAAGCAGCCACCATGCAGAGACATGGAAAGAAATAAGATGTGAAAGAAATGGAGGAAAAAAAACGACTGGACATAGAGTTCAAAACCACAGTTAAAAGGTTTTTCAAGAGGCTCCTACAAAAGGCCGGTGAACTTAATGAGACCTATAAGGAAATGAACAAGACCTACAAGAAAATGAATGAGACCTATGAGGATATGAAAAAGGACCAACTAGAAATTAAGCATACACTGATTGAAATAAAAAATATTATACAAAGACCTAAAAGCAATATAGAGGACCGCAAGAACCAAGTCAAAGATTGAAATACAAAGAGGCAAAATCCAATCAGCCAGAAAAGCAAGAAGCCAAAAGAATCCAAAAAATTGAAGATAGTTAAGTGGCCTCTGAGACAACCTCAAATATACCAACATCCGAATTATAGGGGTGCCAGAAAAAGAGAGAGAGCAAGATAATGAAAACCTATTTGAAGAAATAGTGAGCAAAATGTTCCCCGCCTGATGAAAGAAAAAGAAAATATAACATCAAAAGTTGTGGTATTTAGAAGTGAAAATTACATCCAAAGTAAGCAGAAAAAGAGAAATAATAAAACCAAAAGCTGGTTTTTAAAACATATTAATAAAATTAATGACCTACAGCTAGGCTACCAAGAAAAAGACACAAATTACTGATATCAGAAATGAAAGAGGGGACATCAATGCACATCTCAGGAATATTAAAAGAATAATTAAGGAATATCTTGAATACCTTCATGACCACAACTTTCATAATCTAGATGAAATGGACTAATTCCTTGAAAGATACAATTTACCCAATCTCACACAAGAAGAAATAGGCCTGTGACTACTTAAGAAATTGAACAATAGTCAATAATTTCCCAAAACAGATAACACCAGGCTCAGATGGGTTCACTGGTGAATTCTACCAACCATTTTAGAAAGAAATGATGCCAATTTTCTACAATCACTTCCAGAAGACAGAAACAGAAAATACTTCCTAATTTCTTCTATGAAACCAGCATTACCCTAACACCAAAAACAGGCATTAAAATAAAAGGAAATTAAAGACCAATAACTTTCATTAATATAGATTCAAAATCCTCAACAAAATATTAGCAAATTGAATCTAAGTATATATGAAATAGAATGATATACCACAATCAGTTGAGATTTATTATTCCAGATATGTAAAGCAGTTTCAACATTTTAAAAAATCAATTAATGTAATCCATCACATCAACAGGCTAAAGGAGAAAAATCACATGATTATATCAATAGATTCAGAAAAAGCATTTGATGAAACCCAACACCCATTCATGATAATCATTCTTAGCAAATGAGAAACAGAGGGGGATTTCCTTGACTTGATATAAAGAACATATACAAAAAACCTACAGCTAAAATCATACTTAATGGTAAGACACTACAGTCTTTCCCACTACAATCAGGAACAATACAATAATGCCACCTTTAGCCATTTTTTCCAACATCATTTAATGGAAATCCTAGCCAGTGCAAAGACAAGAATAGAAGATATAATGTATGCAGATTAAGAAGGAAGGCATACAACAGTTCGCCACTGACATGATCTTTTATATAGAAAATCTGAAAGAATTAAAAAAAAAACACTCTGGGAACTAATTCACAGTTATAGCAGGTTTCTGGATACAAGGTTAATATATAAAACTCAACTGCTTCCCTTTTTATTTTTAATTTATTAATTTTTAAGGGGGCCAGAGAGAAAGAGGGAGAGAGGGAGAAAAGGAGGGAGAGACGTCGGTTTGTTGCTCCTGTTAGGTACAACACTAACTCATTGGTTGATTCCTGTATGTGCCCTGACTGTGGATCAAACCCTCAACCAACAAGGATGACCTTCCATCGCTACCCAGCCAGGGCTGCTTTCCTATATACCATTAATGAACAAATGGAACTTGAAATTAAAAGCACACATCCATTTACATTAGCACTCCTAAAACTGAAATACTTAGACATAAGTCTAACAAAATATGTACAACATCTATATAATTAAAACTACAAAACTATGATGATATATGTCAGAGAGAATAAATGGTGAAACAGTCCATGTTTATGGATAGAAACATTCAACAATGTTAGTTTTTCCCAAGTTGAGTATAGATTCAACGCAATCCCAATAAAAATCCCAGCAAGTTATTTGTGTCTTTTTGATATTGAAAAGTTGGTTCTAAAGTTTATTTGGAGACATGAAAGACCCCAAATAGTCAATATGATATTAAAGTTGGGGGATTGACATTTTCCAGGAACTTTAATACTTACTATAAAGCTACAATAACCAAGTGTGGTATTGATGAAACAAGACAAATAGATCAATGGAACAGAATAGAGAATCCAGAAATAGACCCACATACAGTCAGCTGATATTTCAGAAAGGACAAAAGGTAATGTAATGGAAAACTAATAATTCTTCAACAAATGATGTTACAACAACTGGATAGTCACAAGCAAAATAATGAATCTAGATCCAGACGTTATACCTTTCACAAAAATTAACTCAACTGGATCATTGACTTAAATGTAAAATGTAAAACTATAAATATCCTAGGAAATAACATAAAAGAAAAATCTAAATGACTGTAGCTTTGGTGATAACCTGTTAGGTACAACACTAAAGGCATGATATATGAAAGAATTGACAAGATAGACTTCATTAAAATTAAAACCTTCTGTTCTGTGAAAGACACTATCAAAAGAACAAAAAGATAAGCCAAAGATAAAGACACTGATGTTTAGTGACAGCAATATCTATCAACTTGCCTAACCTAATAGTATAGAAGTCATCCTGGCCCTTCACTCTCCCTCCCTGCCCCCTTGCCCCATATCAGATCAGTCATCAAGTTCTGTTGACTCTACCTTCTTGGTATCTCTCCTAGGATCTATAGTAAAAGGCGTAGTTTAGAGAAGCCTATAGCACTTCGGCCTTTTTTTGCAACAGCACACTAATGGAGCTGCTATGTTATTCTCCCACTCTCTGCCTCTCTGAGTCACTGCCCAATTCATGTCTCTGGATGGCTGCTCATTTGGATTTACTCTGGCAATAGGTCTGGCTCTTTGATCCTCATCTTCCGTCGTTATCATATCAGAAAAATTGGACTGTGGTGGCCTTAATCTAGAGTATCAGAATATGTTGTAAAGAATTCATAGATCAAACTTTTTTTTCAGAACTGGCTAGGGTGGGCCCGTTACTCCATCCCCAGCCTGCATCGGGAGACTGCGGCATACCGTTCATCCACTCCTCTGACTTGACGCTGAACTCATAGGTCGTCACCCACAGCTGCTCGTACGGCACTTTGTTGGTCATCACTGTTTGCAGAAGAGGGAAGGCACTCTTATCCTTCCCCAGCAGCTCCTCCTCCTTATTGATCAGCTGCCGGCAAAGGGGGAGACTGTTTATCAGGTTGGTGGTTTTCCTGGATCCTAGAAGCCACCCCGGCAAATTCCTCAGCATTTTGAACACCAAGTTGAGGAAGATATTAGCAAGAGAGTAAAATAAGGCGTGGACTCAATCAAGAAGATCCCTTTCTACCTGTGAGGGCTATGGCAGCTGAGATCTAGTTGGGTGAACCTCTAGGACAGCAGTTCTTAACCTGTGGGTCACGACTCCTTTGGGGTTGAGTGACCCTTTCACAGGGGTTGCCTAAGACATCCTGCATATCAGATATTTACATTATGATTCATAACAGTAGTAAAATTATAGTTATGAAGTAGCAACAAAAATAATTTTATGGTTGGGGGTCACCACAACATGAGGAACTGTATTAAAGGGTCATGGCATTAGGAAGGTTGAGAACCACTGCTCTAGGATAATTTGCTACTTGCTTCACCACCTTTGTTCCCACTGTGACATATCTATAGCTCCATTTCTACAGTTTCCAGGTGTACATTTTCTGTTTACATGATGCTGCCTTCTTATGTCAACTTGACTCAAAGGTAAGAACTTTAATAGTTAAAGAACTTACTAGGGGAGCCCAGCCAGTGGGGCTCAGTGGTTGAGATTGACTTATGGACCAGGAGGTCAGGGTTCCATTCCTAGTCAGGGCACATGGCTGGGTTGTGGGCTTAACCCACAGTAGGGGGTGTGCAGGAGGCAGCTGATCAATGATTCTCTCTCATTATTGACTTTTCTAGCTCTCTCTCAATAATAAATATATATTTTTAAAAGAACTTACTAGTTGACTTTCAGGAGAAATTACTTAGCTTCTCCAAGTCTTAGTTCTCTCATTTTAAATTGGGATAAATGGAGGTAATAACAGTACCTACCCCAAAGGTTTGTTATGGGCATTAAGTGACATAGCTCATATGAAGCTCTTTGTACATTGTTGAGCACATAATGAATACTCAATACATATGAGCAATTATTCTATTATAATTTCTTCTCTGTGTACCCAATGACTAACAAAAAACTAGTATAATGTAGGAGTATAGAAAAAGATAGCTGAAAGTACCAATGAAAGAACTGGTCAATCAATCAGTCAACTAATCAATCAGTACTATCCAGCTGACAGGTGATATTAGGAAAATACAAAACCAAGGACCAGAACCAACAGAAAAGTACGGAGTCATAAGTCCCCGTCCCAAAACCTCGAACCTCAAATTCCACCAACGCCTGGTCTAGGTTCTTGGAAAGCTCGTGAAGCTTTTCAACATTGTTCTTCATTTCTTCTGTAGACATCACTTCACGTTTTCTAAACCCTTCTAGTTCCTTGTTGTAGCCCTCAAGTTTCGACTCAAATTCTGAGCACCTGAAAGTAAAGATAGCCCACTCACATTTGGACTTTCCATTTTGTGATTTTCAAAGTCACAGCATTGTTCACCCCAAATCCAATCTTCTGATACAAGATACATATATTATACTACTTATAACCCCACCTCCCAGAGACAGCTGAAGGAAACTGTTTGGTGGTTAAATACTTTTAGGAGTTTTCCTGTGCAGGTAAATGTATATATATATATGTGTGTGTGTGTGTGTGTGTGTGTGTGTGTGTGTGCATGCATGTGTATGTATATGTATATATGTAACTTGATATATATGTGTGTGTATGTATGTAACCTACTATATATATAATATACACAATATGTGAGCATATATACATCATTCATTAATTCATTACATATTTATTATTGAGTGCCTACTATATTCCAAGAATTGCTCCAGGCATCAGGGCTATATTTGTGAAGTACACTGTTATATTCCCTACCTCCATGGAGTTTGTATTTTAGTTGGAGAAAATCTGGAGAACAAACATTCATGAATGGATGGATGGATGGATGGATGACTGGTTAAAACCATACATAGAAAAATATGAAATATTTCTGATAGGAATAAATACTCTGAAGAAAATAAAAGAGGACCGAGTGACTAGGGAATGGGAGTGAAAGGCTACTTTAGCTGGAATGCCCAGGGAAAACCTGTTCAGAGGTTTGTCTCCTTTATCTATATCACTGACAAGCAGATATTAACTTTACTTCTCCCTTTTCCTAATGAGGTAGAATTGTCAGGCTTCAGTGGACAGGTTCCAGAGTGAGACAGGCTAGGTTCAAACCCCAACAGTGCCACTTGGTAGCCATGTGATCTTGGCTGGTGACTGAACTTCTGTGTGCCTCAGATGTATAAAATGGGGACAGAAAAGTACCATTTTAGTATTTAATAAGACAATATACACAAAATGATCTTAATTGAGCCTGGTCTATAATCATCACTATATAAGTATTTGCTGTCACTCACTAAATTGTAAACTCAATCAATGCAGATTCATTCTCTTAATTCCTGTTTGTATCTCCAATATTTAGATGAGTGTCTGGCACACAGAAAACAATCAATATGAATGAATGAATGAATGAATGAATGAATAAGAGATGGACCACTGAGAACAGCTGCAGTGACATCCCATACATTTGGCTATTATCTTAAGAACACTTAATTCTGTTATGACAGTTTTAATGTTCTTTATTTCTTACAAGTAATTTATGAAAGTTAATTTGAGTTTTATTTCTAATTGAACTGTGTGATAAGCAGCCTCTGATAAGGGCCCCCTAGATCCCCACAACCTCCTGGTATTTATCCCTGGGCAATTGTCTCCTCTTGAGTTTGGGCTCAAGTAACTCACTTCTAACAAATAACATGGCAAAAGAGATGAGATGTCACTTCCAAATAGGTGACAAAAAGACTATGATATCTCTCTTTCTCTCTCCCTTCCTCCCCCCACTCCCCCTGCCTCCGTGGGAGGCCAGGTGCCATGTAAGCTGCTCTATGTAGAGGCCATGTAGCAAGGAACAGAGGGCCATTTCTGGCCAACAGCCACGAGGAACCGAATCCACTCACAGGCATGTGAGTGCGCCTGGAAGTGGGTCCTCACCCAGTTGAGCCACCAGCTGGGAAGGCAACATGGCTGACCTTCTGGCTCAACCTCATGACAGACCTGGAGCCAGAGGCATTCAGCTCAGCTGCATCTGGGTATCTGACCCACAGAGCCTGTGAGATGACGAGGTTTGTGTTTTAAATTGCTAGTTTGGGGATGATTCTTCATATGACAATAGATCACTGGTACACATTATCATAACAGGATGTGGCCTATATTCCCATTTCTTTAAAGTTTTTATCAAGTTCTAAAATATGGTCAATTGAAAAAATGTTCTATGGACAGTTAACAAGAATGTTCTGTTTTCATTATAAGGTAGAAAGTTTGGTATGTGTCCAGCAAATCAGAGTTATTGTTTACTTCAATTTATGTCCTTGTTCAAGTTTCATTTATTTTTAAATAGGGGTCCAGTGCACAAATTCGTGAACCTTGAAAGGAACTGTGGGCTGCAAGGCTGAGGTGGGAACAGGGGCAGGTCTCCGCCCATCCTCCAAGCCCCCACCCAGCTCCTCCTGCTGCAGCCACTGGTCCCCTGCTGGCAGCCCTGCTGCCACCACTGCTCCCACACATTGATGGTGCTGGCCCTGCTCGCACCTGCTGATGGTGCAGAGTGATTGTGGCTGGTGCCAGCAGCAGGTGTGAGCAGCGGCTGCTGCCCCGATTACCCCTCAGGAGTACAGGAAAGTGAAGAAGCTCTCAGGGGTGATTGGGGATGGCAAGCCACTGCTTGCACCTGCTGACGGCACTGAGCTATTGGGGCCAGGACCTAGTGACAGCAGTGGGTGCGAGTGCTGGGGGGGACTGTGGCATGTGGGAACCAAGAATTTTCAGTAACCTCCAGAGGCTCACTGCGATGACAGCAATTGGCTCCCTGCCTTGGTCTGGCACTCCCACTCACCGGCTCCACCATCCTGCTGTGGCCAATGCCCACCATGTTCCCGTGTGTCCCTGGTGGTCAACACACATCATAGTGACCAATTGTTTGGTTGTTCAGTTGTTCGACCATTTGGTCTATTTGCATATTAGGATTTTATGTATATAGATTATTTATGTAGGATATTTGATATATAAGGGTTGATAATTCTTTAACTTTCTTTTATCCACCTAAGTAACCATCTTGGAACATGAATGTTTTTGCCTTGATATTAATATCACTGGGTCTCCTTGCTTTTTTGTTATATTTGCATACTATACTGCTGCACATAGAAAAAACACAAGTTTCCTCTGCTATCCATCAGAATAGAGCAGGAACAAAGATTAGATAAGTATCAAGATTAAATCGGTTATTAAAAATTTACAGGGAATAAAAAAGACAGAGGAACATTCTATCTAATAAAAGAGTAACATGCAAATGTGACCATACCTTGGCTCCTGATTGGCTATGCTACCAGCCAATCAGGAGCGGGGGACGGGGCTGCGCAGTACGTGATCTTGCCTCTCCCACCGCCTCCGCATGGCCTGGGGAACTAGCGCCATGGGCCTGGAAGCAGACGCTGCGCTGCGCTGGTGGTCCCAGCAAGCCCAAGGTGCCAGTTCCCCAGGCTGTGTGGAGGCATGGAGGGAACCCAGCCACTACTGTGCTTTGCCGTGGGCACCTGGGGTCCGAGATCGTGAAGGGCATGAGCGTGGGGGTCCCAGATCACTGGTGTGTGTGCGAAGGGTGGGGCCACGAGAGGCTGGGGACAAGACCGGCTACCACCATGCTTCGCTGCAGGTGCTAGGTGTCCCAGATCGTGAAGGGCATGTGCGCATGGGGGTCCCAGATCGCCATGGTGGAGGGGCCAAGGCAGAGGCTATTAGGGGTGATCAGGCCAGGAGGAGAAGGCAGTTGGGGGTGTTCAGGCCAAGAAGGGTGGGCAGTTGAGGGTGATCAGGCTGATGGTGGGGGGCAGTTGGGGCTGAGCAAGCCGGCAGAGGGGACCAGTTGCAGAATGGTTAGCAAGCAGAGTGGTTAGGGGTGATCAAGCAGTCAGGCAGGTGAGCAGTTAGGAGTGGATTGCGAGGGGGTTGTCCAAGTGCCAGTTTAGGCCTGATCCCACAGGGATCTCAGATTGAAGAGGATGCAGGCTGGACTGAGAGACAACCCCCACCTCCACCCCCAGTGTGCACGAATTTTGTGCATTGGGCCATTAGTGTTAACACCACAGAGATGCAATGAGCAAAATCTAGATTTGGAGACAAATAACCGAGTTTCTTCAATATATAATTTGCAAGGAAAAATCAGAGAAGGTAGAAGGGAGACCCATAGAGAAAAAGAAATTTGAGAGACAACTGCAATTATGTAGACATTTTTGGATTGTGATTCAAGTAAGCAAATCATAAAAAGAAAAAAAAATGAATTAGCTCATTTTGACCCCCAGATTTTAAAACTTTAATTACTTTCTATTGGATTTAAAAAAGAATACAGATTTAAGTTGGTGGTGGAGTAGGCAGGGATCTCTCTCTCAATACCTCACAGAACCAAACTGGAAGTTATACTAAATTGGGGAACAATACTAACTGGAGACTATCTGAAGAGGAGACTTAAAAAAATGTTTCTATAGCCGAGACCGGTTTGGCTCAGTGGATAGCGCGTCGGGCTGCGGACTGAAGGGTCCCGGGTTCGATTCCGGCAAGGGCATGTACCTTGGCTGAGGGCACAACCCCAGTCGGGGGTGTGCAAGAGGCAGCTGATCGATGTCTCTCTCTCATCGATGTTTCTGACTTTCTATCCCTCTCCCTTCTGCTCTGTAAAAAATCAATAAAATATCTTTTTTTAAAAAAATGTTTTTATAGACATTAGAGAGAAAGGAAGGGAGAGAGGGCTAAAAACATTGATGGGAAACATTGATTGGTTACCTCCTGCACGCCCCCTACTGGGGATCGAGCCTGCAATCCTGTCTGAATATGCAATGACTGGGAATTGAAACAATGTCCTCTTGGTACATGGGTCAACGCTCAACCACTGAGCCACACTGGGCAGGTAAAAGAGGAGACTTTTCACTGGGGTCTGCAGAAATAACATGGAGACTGGTAGGAGGGGTGGAGTGACCAAAGCACTGGCCCTGCTCCCAGGGGCGGCAGGCTGAGGTGATGGAGTAATACCTTGGCTGTGGGAGGTCCCTCTGAGAGGTGTGAGATCTAGTCCCTGACTGGGCTTCCCAGGTCACAGCAACCAGAGACAGGAACAGACATCCATGGAGTATCCAGAAAAGTGGTAGGTTATAGTTTGGCAAGGAGAGGCAAGCCCTCTGGAGTTAAAGCCATCTGTTTAAAGGCCAGTGCACAAAACTTTCATTCATAGACACTACCCAGGGCTCTGGCAGAGGGAGGGCTGTGAGAACAGGCATGCCTGAAGAGAGTCTGAGGTGCCAGTACTGGGGAAAGATGTGGGGGAGCAGCCACCAGAGTCTTGGTACTAGATCATCCTCTGATACTGCAGCAGACATTTTTTTTGCTTGTCTTAAAAATAATTTTATTGATTGATTTATTTTTAAAAATCTTTACAGTTGTTCCTTTCCCCTCTCCTCCCATACCTCCCCTCCACCCAGTTCCCACCCCACCCAATGCCCTTACCCACCCGCACTGTCCTCATCCATAGGTGTATGATTTTTGTCCAGTCTCTTCCCCCACTCCCCCCACCCCTTCTCCCCAGAAATTGTCAGTCCACTCCCTTTTTATGCCCCTGATTCTATTATATTAACCAGTTTATTCCATTCATCATATTTTTTTATTCACTTGATTTTTAGATTCACTTGTTGATAGATATGTATTTGTTGTTCATCATTTTTATCTGTACCTTTTTCTCCTTCTTCCTCTTCTTAAAGAATACCTTTCAGCATATCTTATAATACTGGTTTGGCAGTGAGGAACTCCTTTAGCTTTTTCTTATCTGTGAAGCTGTTTATATGACCTTCAATTCTGAATGATAGTTTTGCTGGGTAGAGTAATCTTGGTTGTAGGTTATTGCTATTCATCACTTTGAATATTTCTTGTCACTCCCATCTGGCCTGATTAGTTTCTGTTGAGAAATCATCTGGGTGCTCCCTTGTAGGTAACTAACTGTTTTTCTCTTGCTGCTTTTAATATTCTCTTTTTGTCTTTTGCTCTTGGCATTTTAGTGATGATGTGTCTCGGTGTGGTCCTCTTTGAATTCCTTTTGTTTGGGATTCTCTACACTTCCTGGACTTGTAAGTCTATTTCTTTCACCAGGTGGGAGAAGTTTTTGGTCATTATTTCTTCAAATAGGTTTTTAGTATCTTGCTCTCTCTCTTCTTCTGGCACACCCAGATGTTGGTATGCTTGAAGTTGTCCCAGAGGATCCATACACTATCTTCATATTTTTGGATTCTTTTTGCTTTTCCAGTTGGGTGATTTTTTTGTTGTTGCTTCTTTGTATTTCAAATCTTTCACTTAATTCTTGCAATCCTCTAGTCTGCTATTGGATCTCTGTATATTTTTTATTTCAGTCAGTGTATACTTAATTTCTAGTTGGTCCTTTTTCATATCCTTGAGGGTCTCATTAAATTTATCAGCTTTTTCTAGAAAATTCTTGAAAAACCTTATAAACCATGGTTTTGAACTCTATATCCAGTAATTTGCTTTCCTCCTTTTCTTTCATTTGTGACCTATTTCTTTGTCTCCATATTTTGGCTGCTTCCCTGAGTTGATAGAGTGGCTTTGTGTGCTATGTGTTCTATAGGGCCCAGTGGCTCAGCCTGATCTGAGGTGGACAGTCTTGGTGCACCCCTTTGTGGGCTGTGTGCAAAGTATTGTTATAGTTAAGCCTTGATTATTGTTGGTATCACTGGGAGTAATTGACCTCCAGGCCAATTGGCTGTGAGGATCAGTTGTGTCTGTTATGGTAGAACTTCTGTGCTGGACACACTCTTATGAGGTAAGACTTGCTTCAGTGAGGCTTTGGTGTCCACTGATTCTGCCCCCTGAGTGTGTCCCACATAAATCTGAGGAGTTGTCATCTGGATGGTCTTACTCTGACCTTGGCTCTTGGATCTCCAAGGAGGTGCTAACTTAGCCTCTGCCGGAGGCCACCAGCAGGAGCTATGGAGAGATCTGCAGATTCCTCTTCTTTGTTTGGGGTTTGGAGGTGCCCAGATGAGGCCCAGCTGTGAAGCAATGCAAGCTGCTGTGGGGCCTTGGCCATTCTTTTGTATATTCTGGATCTCTCTGACTCAGCTGCAATTTGATAGGTAAGTTTAGATTTCAAAGGACCAGGCCATTTATATGCAAAAGCCTCTGTGCACAGCTTGGATGGGGCGGAGTCTCGGGGCAGAGAAAACAGCAATGGCTTTCTGTCAGCCCTGCGCTAAGAGGCCCCCAGGTCTCAGTGTCCCTTGGTAATCACTTCAAGCACTTCTAAGAGAAAGCCACCCTCAAGTTTTGCCCACTGCCAGAGAGTCCAGTTTCTCCCCGTATGAGTCTGTGTCCCCAGAGTCTCACCCAGAACTGGAGTTCAGAGCAGTCAGGAGCTTGTGTCTCCATGCAGATTGAAAAAGCCAGCCGTGTACCCAGTTGCCAGCCCTCCTTGTGCACATGTCTCTGTACCTCTGCACTTTACTTCTGCAGCTCCTTTGATTCTCAGTGTGCTTTTCTCTTCCCTTCTAGTTGTAGAATTCTCACTTAGCCAGCCTTCCTGTGGTTCTGGATGATGTCCGTTTTGCCTTTTAGTTGTAGTTTGAAGTGGTTGTGTAAAGCGTTCAGGTGTTGACCTATGTCATCATCTTGGTTTCTCCCTATTCTGCAGCAGCCATTTTCTCGGGAGAAACAATCCACTGCAAGGGGCTTCAGCCTGGGGAAAAGCAACTACCCCACAGTCCAGCATCCACTACCTCAGCTCTTTGGAATCCTCCTCACCTCACCCTGAATTTTAAGCCCCACTGATGAGTTAGTGGCATAAACAGGCTTAATAGGCTGGCAGTCTTTAGGTATTGTTAGTGAATTGCTTTGGTGTGAGGCTATTCCTCCCCCATATTCCAGGGAACCTCATGGGAGATTCAATGGAAACACCACCCACCCTCAGCCTCCAGTAGACCCAATCTCTAGGCTTCTGCACTGCTGAGGTCAAGTGAAAAATCCAGGGCAAAGTCAGACGTTTGACTGGGGTGGAGAGGCACACCTACACTCTTGGATGAGGAGAGTTTGGGGTGCTGGCGCTGGGGAGAGGCGTGAGTTAGCAACTACCAGAAGTCCTGGTACTAGATCAGCATCTGAATGGCACATCCCCTTTATGGGATATCCAGTGACCCCATCCTCTTGATTCCATAATAGGCTCTTTTGAAATAAAGAGCTTGCAGATTAAAAAGTCTCAAGGAGTGCATTACCACCAAACCAGAATTACAATAAATATTAAAAGGACTGCTTTAAGGAGAAGAAATTGAGAGAGGAGGAACATAGGTATAAAGTGACAATATGTAAGTACATATCAGTAATAACCTTAAAGATAAATGAATTAAATGCTCCAATCAAAAGACATAGGGGTAGCTGAATAGATAAAAAGCATGACTCATATATATTCTGTCTATAAAAGACCCAAATCAGAACAGATGATTCACAGAGACTGAAAGTGAAGTGATGGGGGTGGGGAGAGAATTCCATGGAAATGTAAATGAAAAATACAAAGCTGGAGTTGCAATACTCATATTTAACAAAATAAACTTAAAAACAAAGGCCATGAAAGAGGCAAAGAAAGTCACTATAACAGTAAAGGGATCAATGCAATAAGAAAATATAATCTTTGTAAACATATATGCACCCAATATAGGAGCACCAAATTTTACATATCCTATATAATAAAAGAGAAACATGCAAATTTGACCGTACCTTCGCTCCTGATTGGCTATGCTACCAGCCAATCAGGAGCGGGGGCGGGGCCAAGTGGCGCGAGCGCCAGGCCCTGGGGGTGGAGATGAAATGGCGATGGCAGCAAAAACCCAGCACCCAGGCACTGTGAGGGGAAGCGGCGGCAGCAGCAGCAGCAGTGGTGGTGGTGGTAGGGAGTGCCCGGCTCCCGGGTGCTGTGAGTGGAAGTGGCGGTGAGTGCCCAGCCCTCGGGACCAGGTGGTCACAGGTAGCCAAGGGCTGAGCTGAGCAGGGGGATGGCTGGGGGTGAGTTATCAGCTGGACATCCCCTGAGGGCTCCCAGTATGTGAGAGGGGGCAGGTTGGGTTGAGGGACCACCCACCCCCAGTGCATGAATTTTCATGCACCAGACCTCTGGTATATAAATATAACACTTAGTGAACTTTAAGGGAGAGATTGATAGCAATACAGGCATAGTAAAGGATTTTAACACCCCCTGCTATCCGATATCATTGGTTATACCTTTCCAACAGAAAATTAACAACGAAACTGAGACCCTAAATGACACACAAGCTGAGAAGAATTTAATGGATATTTATAGAACATTTCATCCCAAGGTAGCAGAATATACATTCCTCTTAAGTGAACATGGAATATTCTCAAAGACAGACCACATGTTAAGACACAAAATAAGTCTCTACAAGTTCAAGAAGATTGAAATTATAACAAGCATCTTCTTGGATCACAAATACATGAAATTAGAAATCAACTACAATAATAAAAAACCCTCAAAAACATTCAGACACATGGTGGCTAAATAGCATGGCATTAAACAATGAATGAGTAACCAATGAGATGAAGCAAGAAAAAAAATTCCTGAAAACAAATGAAAATGAACACACAACCCCAAATATATGAGACACAGTAAAAGCAGTCCTGAGAAGGAAGTTCATAGCACTAAAGACCTAATTCAAATATTATCAGTATACTATGTAACCCCACAACTTAAAAAATTAGAAAGAGAACAATACGAAAAGTCCAAAGGAAGTAGAAAATAATAAAGACAAGAGTGGAAATAAATGACATAGACACTAAAATAGCAATATAAATTGAAACCAAGAGCTGTTTTTTGAAAAGATAAACAAGATTGATGAAACTTTAGACAGGCTCATCAAGAAATGAAGAGAGAGGACCCAAAGAAATAAAATCAGAAATGAAAGTGGTGAAGTAACCACTGACATCACAGAAATAGAAAAAATTGTAAGAAAATACGATAAACAACTATATGCCAACCAATTGGGCAATCTGGGGAAAATGGACAAATTCTTAGAAACACACAATCTTCCAAAATTTTCTGAGAAAAAAAATCAGAAAACCTGAATAGGCTGATAACAATGAATGAAACTGAAGCAGTAATTAAAACACACACACACACAAACATACACACACACACACACACACACACACACACACACCAAACAAACAAAAAAACATCACAGCAAACGAAAGTCCTGGAACAGATGGCTTTAGAGGTAAGTTTTATTTTTCATTTTTTATTTTTTAAAATTTTCCTACATATTTGACTTTTTAAAAATCTTTATTGTTCAGTTTATTAATTACATTGTTCCCCCTTTTATATCCCCCTATAGCTCCCCTCCACCCTGTACCCATCCAACCCTCTGCCCTCACCCCCCCACACTGCCCTCTCCCATTTTTGCAAGATTTTTGTCCAGTCTCTTGCTGCACTTCCCACACCCCTTTTCTCCCCCAGAATTGTCAGTCCATTCCCTCTCTATGTCCATGATTCTGTTATATTCACCAGTTTATCCTGTTCATCAGATTTTTAATTCATTTGATTTTTAGATTTATTTGTTGATAGATGTGTATTTGTTGTTCATAATTTATATTTTTACCTTTTTCTTCTTCCTCTTCTTAAAGAATATCTTTCAGCATTTCATATAATATTGGCTTGGCAGTGATGAACTCCTTTAGCTTTTTCTTATCTGTAAAGCACTTTATCTGACCTTCAATTCTAAATGATAGCTTTGCTGGATAGAGTAATATTGGTTGTAGATTCTTGCTATTCATCACTTTGAATATTTCTTGCCACTCCTGTCTGGCCTGCTTCATTTCTGTTGAGAAATCCACTGACAATCATATGGGTGCTCCCTTATGGGTAACTAACTGTTTTTCTCTTGCTGCTTTTAATATTTTCTCTTTTTGTTTCGCTCTTGGCATTTTAATTATAATGTGCCTTGGTGTGGTCCTCTTTGGATTCCTATATTTCGGGGTTCGGTGCGCTTCTTGGACTCCTAAGTCAATTTCTTTCACCAGGTGTGGGAAGTTTTCAGTCACTATTTCTTCAAGTAGGTTTTCATTACCTTGCTCTCTCTCTTTTTCTGGCACCCCCATAATTTGGATGTTGGCATGCTTGAGGTTGTCCCAGAGGCCCCTTACACTATCTTCAATTATCTGGATTCTTTTTGTTTCTTGCTTTTCCAGCCAAGTGGATTTTGCTTCTTTGTATTTCAAATCTTTGACTTGGTTCTTGTGGCCCTCTGGACTGCTTTTAGGACTTTGTGTAATATTTTTTATTTCAGTCAGTGTATGCTTAATTTCTAGTTGGTCCTTTTTTATATCTGTGAGGGTCTCGTTCATATCCTCGTAGGTCTTGTTCATTTCCTGGTTGGGCTTGTTCATTTCCTCGTAGGTCTTGTTCATTTCTTCGTAGTTCTCATTAAGTTCATTGGCCTTTTCTAGGAGCCTCTTGAAAAACCTAATTACTGTGGTTTTGAACTTTATGTCTAGTTGTCTTTTTTCCCTCCATTTCTTTCACACCTGATTTCTTTCCATTTCTCTGCATTGTGGCTGCTTTCCTGAGTTGATCTATTAGCTTTATGTGGTAGATGTCCTCTAAGGGACAGTGTCTCAGCCTCCCCAGTTACCTGAGGTGGATACTCTTACTGCAATCCTTTATGAGTTGTACAGTATTGTTGGAGTTAAGCCCAGCTAATTGTTGTTAGCAGTAGGAGGGTTTGATCTCCAGGCCAATTGGATATGAAGGTGAGCTGTGTTCAGGTTAGATGGGCGAAGTCTCCAGGCTGAGCATGCAGCATCAGCTCCATCCTATGCGGCACGTGGGTCTCTGTGCTGGGTGGTAACAGCCGCATGCACCTCTGAGAGAAAGCTGCTGCTGGTCTCCACCCATTGCCAGACAACTCTGCCTCTCCTCAAATGAGTCTGTACACCCAAAGTCTCACCCAGGGTTGTAAAACAAAGCAGTCCGGTGGTCTCCCAAAGGAGGGAGCAAGTCACGAGTCCTCTCAGTGTTGTCGTGCACTTTACGTGCAAACTGCTGTTCGAAGCTACGCGGACTCTCCTCAAATTCGGAGACCTCAGCCATGCCGGCTTTTAGCATGCCTACCCCAGACCTCAGACCTCACCTGGCACTGGGGAATCTGTGCAGTGGGATGTCTCCACCCTCCCCATTGGAAAAATCCAGCCGGGATTGCTGCTGCCCACCCTACAGCCCGTGTGCGCCCACAGCTCCGAACCTCTCTCTGGGTGTTCTTCAAGGCTGTGCTCCGCCGCTCTTCTGAGTCTCAGTGTTCCATCTTTACTTTAATTTGTGGAATTTTCACTCAGCCAGCTTTCCAGTGATTCTGGATGATGTTTGTTTTGTTGTTATGTTGTAGTTTTGGAATTGTTGCATGGGGCAGCAAAATAGGTGTTTACCTATGCCGCCATCTTGGTTCCTCCAACTAGAGGTGAGTTTTAATAAACATTCAAAGAACTAAAACTTGTCCTTGAACTATTTAAAAAATTCAAGAGGAGGGAAGACTTTCAAACTCTTTTTATGAGGCCAGCATAATTCTAATTCCAAAACCAGATAAAGACACTACAAAGAAAGAAAATTACAGGCCAATATCCCTGATGAACATATATGCTAAAATTCTCAACAAAGTATTAGCAAATTGGATCCAGCAATACATTAAAAATCATACACCATGGGACTTTAATACACCACGGGACTTTAATACACCACTGACATCACTGGATAAATAAATCCTCTAGACAAAAAATCAGCTAAGACACAGCAATCCTAAGTGACTCACTAGAACAGATGGACTTAACTGACATCTTCAGAACATTTCACACAAGAGCCACAGAATATGTGTTCATCTCAGGTGCACCTGGGACATTTTCAAAAATAGACCACATATTGGGTCACAATTGAAATCTCCCAAAATTCAAGAAGATTGAAATCATACCAAGCATCTTCTCAGACCACAATACCATAAAATCCTATCCAATAAAAGAGTTACATGCAAATGTAACTGTACCTTGGCTCCTGATTGGCTATGCTACCAGCCAATCAGGAGCAGGGGATGGGGCCAAGTGGCATGAGGGCTGGGCCCCAGGGGTGGAGATGAAGCAGTAGCATGGCGAGTGCCACAGTGCCCTGGCCGTCGGAGCTTGGTGGTGGCTGGGGGCGGGGGGTCAGGGCATGGCGAGTGCAGGAGGTTGCCAGGGGGCAGTGCAAGCAGCTGGGTGGTCACAGGCAGCTGGAGCTGAGCTGAGCAAGGAGATGGCTGAGAGCCCAAGGCCTAAAGTCTCAGGCAGGCTGGGGGTGAGTCATCAATTGGACATCCCCTAAGGGCTCTCAGTATGTGAGAGTGTGCAGGTTGGGCTGAGGGACCCCTCCTCCTCGTGCACGAATTTCATGCACCAGGCCACTAGTTATAAATAAAGTACAAAAAAAACAATTCAAAAATCTCAAACTCTTGGAAGCTGAATAGCATGCTATTAAACAATGACTGGGTTATCAATGAGATCAAAAAAGAAATTAAAAGCATCATGGAAACTAATGACAACAAAAACATAACAATCTGAAATCTATGGGACACAATGAAAGCAGTCTTGAGAGGGAAGTTTATAGCTCTACAAGCCTACCACAAAAATTAGGAAAAAATGGTATTAAATAATCTAACTCTACAACTCAAAGAATTAGAAAGAGAGCAATAAGAAAAGCACAGAGTGAGCTGAAGGAAGTAGATAATAAATATCAGAACAGAAATAAATGACATAGAGACAAAAAAAATACAAAAGATCAATGAAACCAAGATCAAGTTCTTTGAAAGGATAAACAAGATTGATGAACCTCTATCCAGGTTCACCAAGAAGCAAAGAGAGGAATCAAATAAACAAAATCATAAATGAGAGAGGTGAAATGACAACAGACCCACAGAAATACAGAGAATTGTTTAAAAAATACTATAAAAAACTCTACTCACATAAACTAGACAATCTAGAGGAAATGGACATATTCCTAGAAAAAAATACAACATTCCAAAACTCAATCGGGAAGTTTCTAAAAATCTCAATAGCCCAATAACTAGGAAGAACTTGAAGCAGTCATCAAAAAAAGCTCCCAGCAAACAAAAGTCCAGGGCCAGACGGCTTCACTGGGGAGTTTTACCAAACATTCAAGGAAGTACTTAAAACTATCCTCCTCAGACTATTCCAAAAAAATTCAAGAGGAACACTCCCTAGCTCCTTCTATGAAGCCAGCCTCACCCTAATATCAAAACAAGATAAAGACAACACAATGAAAGAGAATTACAGGCCAATATCCCTCATGAAGATAAATGCCAAAATCCTCAACAAAATTCTAGCAAGTCAGATCCAGGAGTACATCAGAAAGATCATACACCATGACCAAGTAGGATTTATCCCAGGGATGCAAAGATGGTTCAATATCCGCAAATCAATAAATGTGATACATCATATAAACAAATTGAGAGATAAAAATCACAGTCATATCAATTGATACAGAAAAAGCATTTGACAAAATCCAACACCCCTTCTTGATCAAAACACTCAACAAGGTGGGAATAGAAGGATCATGCCTCAACATAATAAAAGCCATATATGAAAAACCTCAACCAACATCATACTCAATGGACAAAAACTAAAACCATTTCCCCTAAGAACAGGAACAAGTCAGGGATGCCCACTCTCACCACTCCTGTTTGACACAGTATTGGAAATACTAGCCATTGTGATCAGACAAGAAGAAGAAATAAACGGCATCCAAATTGGAAAAGAAGAAGTAAAATTGTATTTATTTGCAGATGACATGATATTGTACATAGAAAACCTTAAAGACTCCATCAAAAAAATATTAGACTTAATAAGTGAATTCAGCAATGTAGCAAGATACAAAATTAATGCCAAGAAATCTATGGCATTTCTTTACACCAATAGTATACTTATAGAAAGAGAGACTAAAAAAGCAATCCCATTTACCATCGCACCAAAAAAAATTAAGATACCTAGGAATAAATTTAACTAAGAAGGTAAAAGACCTATATGCGAAAAACTACAGGTCACTAAAAAAAGAAAGAGATAGAGGAAGACATAAATAAATGGAAGAACATACCATGTTCATGGATTGGGAGAATCAACATCATCAAAATGTCCATACTACCCAAAGTAATCTACGGATTCAATGCAATCCCCATTTTAAAAAAAATATATTTTATTGATTTTTTACAGAGTGGAAGGGAGAGGGATAGAAAGTCAGAAACATCAATGAGAGAGAGACATCGATCAGCTGCCTCTTGCACGCCCCCTACTGGGGATGTGCCCACAGCCAAGGTACATGCCCTTGCCAGAATCGAACCCGGGACCCCTCAGTCTGCAGTCCGACGCTCTATCCACTGAGCCAAACCGGTCTCGGCTGCAATCCCCATTAAAATAACAAGGGCATATTTCAGAAACCTAGAAAGAACTCTCCAAAAATTCATCTGGAATAAAAAAAGACCCCAAATAGCTTCAGTAATCCTGAGAAAGAAGAACAAAGTAGGTGGGATCTCAATACCAGATTTCAAGCTATATTATAAAACCACTATTCTTAAAACAGCCTGGTACTGGAACAAGAACAGACATACAGACCAATGGAATAGAATTAATAACCCAGAAATTGACCCAAACCACTATCCCCAATTAATATTTGACAAAGGAGGCATGAACATACAATGGAGTCAAGACAGTCTCTTCAACAAATGGTGTTGGGAAAATTGGACAGATACATGCAAAAAAATGAAACTAGACCACCAACTTACACCATACACAAAAACAAACTCAAAATGGATCAAAGACTTAAACATAAGAAGGAAAACCATAGAAATACTAGAGGAATCCAAAGGCAGAAAAATCTCAGACATATGCCAAAGGAACTTCTTTACTGATACTGCTCCTAGAGCAATGGAAACTAAAAAGAAAATAACAAATGGGACTACATCAAAATAAAAAGCTTTTGCACAGCTAAAGAAATCATCAACAAAACAATAAGAAATCCCACTGCATGGGAGAACATATTTGCCAATGTCATCACAGACAAAAGTTTAATCTCCAACATTTACAGGGAACTCATACAACTTAACAAAAGGAAGATAAACAATCCAATAAAAAAATGGGCAATGGACCTAAATAGAAACTTTTCTAAGGAGTAAAGAAGGAAGGCTAAGAGACATATGAAAACATGCTCAAAGTCACTAATTATCCGAGAGATGCAAATCAAAATAACAATGTGGTATCATCTCACACCTGTCAGAATGGCAATCATCCACAAATCAACAAACGACAAGTGTTGGTGAGGATGCGCAGAAAAAGGAACTCTTTTGCACTGCTGGTGGGAATGCAGACTGGTGCAGCCACTATGGAGAAGAGTATGGAGTTTCCTCAAAAAACTAAAAATGGAACTCCCATTTGACCTAGTGATCCCACTTCTAGAAATATATCCTAAGAAACTATAAATATGAATCAGAAGGGATTTATGCACCCCTATGTTCATAGCAGCACAATTTACCATAGCCAAGATTTGGAAACAGCCTAAGTGCCCATCTGCAGATGAGTGGATTAAAAAATATGGTATATCTACACAATGGAATACTATGCAGCAGTAAAAAAAGAGTTCTTACCATTTGCAACACCATGGATGGAGCTGGAAAACATTATGCTAAGTGAAATAAGCCAGTCAGAGAAAGACAAATACCACATGACCTCACTCATTTGTGGAATATAATGAACAACATAAACTGAAGAATAGGGACAGATCCAGAGACAGAGAAGCATCGACCAGACTGCCAGACCTCAGAGGGAAGGTAGGGGAGGTTGGGGGAAGGAGGAGAGATCAACCAAAGGACTTTTGTATGCATGAATATAAGCCTAACCAATGAATATGAACACCAGTGGGATGAGGGCATGAGTGGGAGGTAATTTTTTTCTTTGGGTGGGGGTTAATAGAGGGATAAGGACACATATTAATACCTTAATCAATAAAAAAAATTTAAAAAATATCATACATCATAACAAAATGGGATTAATTATGGGGTTGCAAGCTGGTACAATATTAACAAATCCATAAATGTGATATATCACATAAAAAAAGTGAAAGATAAAAATCACATGATCATATTAGTTGATGCAGAAAAAGCACTTGATAAAACCCAGCACCTTTTAAAAAAATAAAAATAAAAACTCTCAGTAAAGTGGGACTAGAGTATTCATAACTCAATATAATAAAGGTCATATATGACAAACCGAAAGCCAATATTATTCTCAATGGGCAATACTAAAAGTATTTCCCTTCCTTCTCCCGCCCCCCCCCCAACCCACTAATGTTTTGGCCAATGAAGATGGTGGTGCAGGAGTTTGCTGCCCAGCTCTCCATGACCCTGAAGGTGCAAGAGTACCCAGCCCTCAAGGTTCCTTACAAAACAATGAACAAATGCATTTAAGCTGCTCAGAAAAACATTGACCGTGAGACAAGCCATGTTAGCATGGTGGTGGCCGAGCTGGGAAAGACCCTGAGCAGCAGCCCTACCATGGACTTTGTGGTCAGCCTTCTGGATGGCATGGTGGAGAAGCTCAGAATCCTCAAGGGGAAGTCGATGGAGTCCATGCAGGCTGAGGACGAGAGCACCAAACTGTGTAAGCCCAGGATCAAGCACCTCAAGGAGCACAGCAGTGACCAGCTGGCAGCCGCCAGCCTGCGGAAGCAGAAGTGCATGGACCGTGTGGTGGTGGAGCACATGCTATGCTGCAGCAACTACAACACCGTGGTGAAGCTGGCGTGGTGGAGTGGCATCCAGGACCTGGTGAACATTGAGATGTTCCTGACAGTCAAAGAGGTGGAGGAGTCCCTGGAGAGGTGCTAGACAGCCACTTGCCTGGCCTGGTGCCATGACAACAAATACCAGCTGCACAAGATAAAGAGCTGCCAGTAGTTCAGCCTCAGGATTCAGGAGTTCATTGAACTCATCCAACAGAACAAGAGACTGGACATGATGATACATGTGTGGAAACACCTCAGTCAGGCTGAGGGGAGCTAGCTGGATGAGGTCTGGCAGGTCATGGGCATGCTGACTTTCCTGCCAGACATGCACATACCTTGCCCCCTTCCCCCACACCACCCCCCATCTTGCAAGGACTGCTGGAACTGGTTTGGTGGAGGATGTTGATTCAGCAGTTCTGGTATGACAACTGCCGGCTGCACCAGCTAGGGAACAACTCCATGTTCACCCTCACCCTGCAGGCTGGCTTCTCAGCCATAAAGACTTCATAGTGTTACAAGGAGGGCAGCAGCTCCAGGAGCTCTGACTGTCTCCTGTGCAGCCACTCTCTGAACAAGCTGGCAAAGCCCCTTCCCATGGCTCACTGTGCCAACTCCCACCTAGTCTGCAAGATCTCGGGGGACATGATGAATGCAAACAATCTGCCCATGATGCTGCCCAATGGCTACGTCTATGGTTACAACTCTCTGCTCTCCATCTGTCCAGATGATAAGGTCGTCTACTTGAAAACCAAAGAGCTCCTCCACTTTTCTCAGGCTGAGAAGGTGTACGTCATGTCGGCGGTGCCTTCCTCGCAGTGCCTGCTTTGTGCAAACAAAGATCCATGAGCAACAGCAGGCGCTTAGGTGAGAGGAAGGGAGAGGAAGGGGAGGGAGCAAGCAGTTTGTACTTGGAGCCACACTTGATTGTAGGACTTGATAATGGGAGTCAACTAGTTGATGCATCCGGGGGAAGACTGGAACCTTCTGGCACCTTCCAGAGACTCGAGACCTACTGTAAACCAGGGAGACACGATGACATTTCAGAAACAGTTTCCTCCCTGTTGCTCATGACTAGTCCTGGGAGCAGGTGGGTCCTGCATGGTGGCATCTCGTATGGATGGCTCTCACCTCCCGCTTGCATGGCTGTGCCCCCCTGCGGGGACCCATGGCCATCTGTGAGGCCTATATGGTGGTGACACTCAGCTCCAAACTCTGTTGTCACAGATGAACGTCCAGCTGAGTAACTGCAACGACTGGGATCCAGGGAACCAACTAGCCGATGCTGCTATCCGTAGGTTTATGCTTAGTTCTCGGTTGCATGTGGATATTGCTTAGCTAATAAACTGTACATGTAACCATGTAAAAAAACATGTTTCCCTTAGGAACAAGACAGGGATGTCCACTTTCACCATTCTTATTCAACATAGTACTGGAAGTCCTAGTCACAAGGATCAGATAAGAAGAAGAAATAAAGGAGGTCCAAGATGGCAGCTGATGGGACAGCTGGCTGCAACAAAGTGTGTGAGTGAGAGAGTGAAAGGAAATGCATGGACTGCAGGGAGTGTCTGTATTTGTGAGTGAGGGAGTTATATTCCACAGGACTGTTGGGGACTTGTGGACCAGACTCCCGTGGCTGGGAAGCCTCTACCTCTGCTAAAATCTCTCCTGGAGTGGCCAGCTCTGCCACAGAGACCATGCCATCTTTAAGAGGAGAGATCAGAAGCCCAGCCTTACCTTCAACTGGGCAGACATCAGATACCTCCTGGGACCCTTCAACCAGAACACCCAGGGATCAGCTGCCTCAGCTGCGAACCCACGAACACCAAGGCTCCAGCCTCCCTGACTGAAGGCACCTAAAATGTTTGTCCAGGGGGAAACAAAGTAGCGCTGAATATGTGATGGGCCCTGCGCCTTCTCACAGAGCAGAAAGAAGGAACAGCTGAATCGAATAACATCCACTTTGTTGGTGAATTAAACACAGCTGGTAAGGCAATCCATAGATGGAAAGTCAGAGATTGTTTGCCTAGTGAGAGCTCTACCTCCTCAGATTCATCTGGGTGTTTGTTGTGTGCATTTTTTTGATTAGTTGCTGTTTTTTGTTTGTTTGTTTGTTTTAGTTTTCTCCCAATTTACATATATTCGCCCCTTCTTTTCTTTTCTCTCTTACATTTTTTCCTTTTCTCAATATCATTTCTGCACTCTTTTCTCTCCCCTAATTATCTTTTCTCTGGTGATCACCTTTATTTGAGGTTATTACTATCATGAATACATTTGTGTTTGGTGACCTGTGTGTTGTATCTTGTCGTGTTGTATTTTATGCCTTTAAGTCAATGCAGGAGAGACTGAGCTACATATTGAAATGATATTGAGAAAAGGAAAAAATGTAAGAGAGAAAAGAAAAGAAGGGGGGAATATATGTAAATTGGGAGAAAACTAAAACAAACAAACAAACAAAAAACAGCAACTAATAAAAAAATGCACACAACAAACACCCAGATGAATCTGAGGAGGTAGAGCTCTCACTAGGCAAACAATCTCTGACTTTCCATCTATGGATTGCCTTACCAGCTGTGTTTAAGCAATCATGGGGAGACAAAGAAACAGCCTGCATACTAAAAGAAAAAGAGAAATCACTGGTAAAGGGAGAAAATAAAAAGGAAGCAATATATTAGAGAAAGAATTCAGAGCAAGGGTCATAAGGACACTGAAAAGGATGGAAGACAAATTCAATAATATGTGTAAAACCAGGAAGAAATGAAGAGGAACCAATGAGAAATGAGAAATGACCTTGCTGCAATAAAGAACACAATAGAAAGCATCAATAGTAGACTAGAAGAAGCAAAGGACTGCATCAGTGAGCTAGAAGACAAGGTAGGAAAAAAATACCCAAGCAGAGCAGCAACTAGAAAAAAAAACTTAGAAAGCAAGGGGAAAGAAAGTGATTTGTGGGAGAGAGAAAAATGGTGGTGGAATAGACAGATGTGTTCTGAGCCTTGTCCCAGAGCAGACAGAAAGAACAGCTTAGGGTTGCAAGCAGAGTGTTTGTTGGTGAGTTAAGGGACAGCTGTACTCAAGGAGAAGGCAGGGGACTGCTAGACAGGGCTCTCCTGACGGGGCAGACCCCACTGCTGCTGGGCCCCCTCCTGGAGCCACCACTCAGATGTGGAGACCGTGCCATCCTGAAGGGGAAAGTGTATATTATCGGAAGCCTAAAAATCTACAACTACAGCACCCACCGAACAGCTGTGAACCCCAGAACACTGGTCTCCAATTGGTGCAAATATGCAGATTTAGAGGAGCTCTGCACTCCACCATGGAAAGGTTGGATTTTACCTGGGATAAAGTGAGGCCTCTGGTCCTGCCAGGACAGAGAAATGTGCACTGTGGGAGCTGGAGGACAGGGGAAGACTGCACCTAGAGGAATCTGTGGCTGTTGGGGCTGGAGTGATCCATGAATGTGGAAGGGGGTCCTCAGACCTGCTAACAGAGGGGTCTCTAAAAAGCAAACCATTTTGATCTGACGCAGAAGAACAGCTTGAGAGCTGCTTGGACACGAGAGGGGGAGGGGGACTGCGCAGACTTGTGCACAGCTCCAGAGTCTGCACACTTGCGCATTTTCCTCTTCAGATCCTTGCTTCTGATTACTAAGGATGACCCTGACGGGGACACCCTAGGAGACTGCGGGGGAAAGTTGTTTTTCTGGAACCTGGGGATCAGAGCGAGGAGTGACCGAAAGAGAACCAGCTCTGGGGCAGCCCACTCCCACAAACCAGTACTGAGTGCCACGGGTAAAGCAGGATCTAAACACAGGCTAGAGAGATCTATAGTTTCTGGAGTCAATCCAGAAACACTGCCACCCAGGGGCTGAATTACAAATTGACTCTTGAGTATCACAAATAAAGAAATAAAGAAATTAAGGCACACTGACTACTTAAAAATCAGGACTGGCTTACAACACTGAGGAACAGTGGAATGCAGGGAACTGCAATAGTGTTATGACTAGGAATCAGGTGTGCCAAACAGAATAGAGGAAGTGAATGACCTTCACTACTGCACATTCTATTTTTTTATTTTTTTTCATGTTTTACTTAAGAAACTAATTTTTTCTTTTTCTTTTTTTTTTTTTTTTGCCTTTACAAAAATATGTTTTTATTTCTGATAAAAATATATATAGTCTTCACATTTATGAGCCAAATATTGATCTGATCTCAGCTTTTAATTATGGTGTTAGAATAAACTTGTAATTTTTTTATCTTTATTGTTCAGTTTATTAATTACATTGTTTCCCCTTTTTATCCCCCTATAGCTTCCCTCCACCCTGTACCTATCCCACCCTCCACCCTCACCTCCCCCTCCCCACTGTCCTCTCCCATTGTTGCTAGATTTTTGTCCAGTCTCTTGCTGCACTTCCCACAACCCTTTTCTCCCCAAGAATTGTCAGTCCATTCCCTCTCTATGTCCATGTCTCTGTTATATTCACCAGTCTATCCTGTTCAACAGCCTATCAATTCACTTGATTTTTATGTTCATTTGTTGATAGATGTGTATTTGTTGTTGCTAGTTTGCACTTTTACCTCTTTCTTCTTCCTCTTCTTAAAGAATATCTTTCAGCATTTCATATAATGTTGGTTTGGTGGTGATGAACTCCTTTAGCTTTTTCTTATCTGCGAAGCACTTCATCTGACCTTCAATTCTGAATGATAGCTTTGCTGGATAGAGTAATCTTGGTTGTAGATTCTTGCTGTTCATCACTTTGAATATTTCTTGCCACTCCCGTCTGGCCTGCATCGTTTCTGTTGAGAAATCCGCTGACAGTCGTATGGGTGCTCCCTTATAGGTAACCAACTGTTTCTCTCTTGCTGCTTTTAATATTCTCTCTTTGTCTTTTGCTCTTGGCATTTTAATTATGATGTGCCTCGGCGTGGTCCTCTTAGGGTTCCTATATATTGGGGTTCGGTGCACTTCTTGGAATCCTAAGTCAATTTCTTTCACCAGGTGTGGGAAGTTTTCAGTCACTATTTCTTCAAATAGGTTTTCATTGTCTTGGCCTCTCGCTTTTTCTGGCACCCCTATAATTCGGATGTTGGTATGCTTGAGGTTGTCCCAGAGGCCCCTTACACTATCTTCAATGTTTTGGATTCTTTTGATTTCTTGCTTTTTCAGCTGAGTGGATTTTACCTCTTTGTATTTCAAATCTTTAACTTGGTTCCTGGGGTGCTCCAGAGCACTTTCAGGTCTTTGTATAATATTTTTTGTTTCAGTCAGTGTATGCTTAATTTCTGGTTGGTCCTTTTTCATATCCTTGAGAGTCTGCTTTATATCCTTGAGGGTTTCTTTCATTTCCTTGTAGGACTCATTCATTTCCACGTTGGTCTTAATAATTTCTTTGCAGCTCTCGTTTATATCCTGGAGGGTGTTGTTCATTTTCTTGTAGGACTCACTCATTTCCTTTGTGGTCTTGCTTATTTCCTTATAGGCCTCGATCTTTTGTTGGAACCTCTTAAAAAACCCTATAACCGTGGTTCTGAATTCCATGTCTAGTCGTTTTTTTTCCTCCATTTCTTTCACATCTGATTTCTTTCCATGTTGCTGCATGGTGGCTGCTTCCCTGAGTTGGTCAATTAGCTTTGTGTGGTAGACGTGCTACAAGGGACAGTGGCTCAGCCTCCCCAGTTACCTGAGATGGATATGGGCTGCACAGTCTTGCTGAAGTTAAGCTCAGTTAATCGTTGCTAGCACTTGGAGGGGTTGACCTCCAGGCCAATTGTCTGTGAAGCTCAGCTGTGCTCAGGTTGGGTGGGCGGAGTCTCCGGGCCAAGCAGACAGTGTTAGCTCCGCCCTATGTGGCCCCAGGGGCTCTGTGCCGGGGGCAATGGCCGCCAGCACCTCTGAGAGAGAGCCGCTGTGGAGCTCCACTGGCTGCTGGTTGGCGGGGAATTCAGACTTTCCCAAAATGAGTCTGCATGCGCAATGTCTCACCCAGGATCGTAAAACAAAGCAGTCTGACGGTTTTCCCAATGAGAGGCAAGTCGCGGTGTGCTCTCTGCGCCGTCACGCAGCCGAGCTGTTCACGCGAGCTGCCTTTCCACAAGCTGGGAGACCCGGCAGCACCCGAGCTTCGGCGTGCCCTCCCACTGTCCAGTTTTCACCCCGTGTGATAGTGGGTTCTCTGCACTTCGCCCAGAGCTGGAGAATCAGTCAGTGGGACGCCTTTGTCTCCCCGTTGGAGAAAACTGGCAGGTTTTCAGCCGCCCACCCTCTCCGCTGCGTGCGCTTCAAACCTCTCTCCTGGCGAATCTTTCAACGCAGTCCGCCGCCGCTCCTCCGGGTCACAGTGTCTTATCTTCACTTTTATTTGTGGAATTTTCACTCGGCGAGCTTTCTGGTGATTCTGAAAGGTGTTTGTTCTTTCGTTAAGTTGTAGTATTAAAATTGCTGATTATGACGGCAAGATAGGTGTTTTGCCTTTGCCGCCATCTTAGTTCTCCGTCGTAATTTTTTTTTTTCAATTTTTTCTTTTTCCTCACTTAATTTTACCCTTTTACCTTACATTTTTATTTTCAAACAGTATTATTACTACTACTATTTTACCTTTTTATTTTTTTAAAAAAAGGTGTCATTTTATTTTCTTTCTATTTTACTTTGGGATTAGCATTTTACATTCTATTTTCATCTTTCCTTTATCATAATTTTACTCTATCTCAACTTTACCTTTATGCCATCACTCTCTTCCTAACTTTTTCATTTTTGTTGTCCTGTTTCTCTTACCCTTTCCATACTTTAGATTTTCCCTATTTTTCTTTTTATCCACTGTTGAAATTTCACCCTACTTATATATCTAACTTATAATTCCCTGCTCCAAGTCCATACACACCTCTATCTTCTCCATCTTCACTATCCCAAAATTATTTTTTTCTCTGTCCCTGTATTGTTTTCTCCAATGGTGAAAAAAATCAATTTTTTTGTGAGATTGTTTTTCTATTCTTTTTGTTTGTTGTTGTTGTTGCTGTTTGCTTTGTTTTTGTTTGTTTTTTGCTTCTGGTTTCCCTCACCTTTCTTGATATTAGTTGTTGTTTGTAATTTGTATTAATCTCCAGGTACTTGTTGCTGGCATTTGTTGGGATTAGTGGCTGTTCTATTGGAGTTTTCTCCCCATATATATACTTTGTTCCCCTTCTCTTTCTTCTCTCTCTTACTTTTTTTCCTTTCTATTCTTCTCTCTCTTCTTCTTTCTCCCCTGTCCCCTAATTTGCCTATCTCTGGTGGTCACCTTTATTTGTGGTTATTAATATCATGAACACATTGCTGTTCAGTGTCTTGTGTGTTGTACATGATTGTGTTGTATTTTTTGCCTTTAAATAAGTGCAGCAGAGAGAGAACTACATAACCAGACACCT
Organism: Antrozous pallidus; assembly: GCA_027563665.1. Taxonomy (NCBI): domain Eukaryota; kingdom Metazoa; phylum Chordata; class Mammalia; order Chiroptera; family Vespertilionidae; genus Antrozous; species Antrozous pallidus. The sequence goes on along the minus strand of CM050512.1, from coordinate 120,167,656 downwards.
GAATAAGAGAGACCATGGGGAGACAAAGAAATAACCTGCATATGAAAGAAAAGCAGGCATCACCAGAAAAAGAAGTAAATGAATTGGAGGCAAGCAACTTGCTAGAAAAAGCATTCATAGAAATGGTCATAAGGTGGCTGAAAAGAATGGAAGAAAAATTTGAAAATATGTATAATAACCAAGAGGAAATGAAGAAGAACCAAGAAGAAATGAAAAATGACATCGTTGCTGTAAAGAACTCAATGGAAAGCATCAAGACTAGACTAGCAGAAGCAGAAGACCGTATCAGTAAGCTAGAAGCCAAGGTAGGATAAAATATCCAAGTAGAGCAGCTTCTAGAAAAAAAATTAAAAAAACAGGAGGAGAGCCCAAGAAAACTTTGGGACAAAATGAAAAAAAAAAAAACCAACATCTGCATAATTGGGGTTCCAGAAGGAGAGGAAACTGAGAAAAGAATAGAAAACCTGTTTGAAGAAATAATGACAGAAAACTTTTCTGAGATAGGGAAGAAAAAACCCACACAAATCCAAGAAGGTCATAGAGTTCCAAGCAAAATGAACACCAAAAGACCAAATCAAGGCACATTATAATTACATTGACAAAAACCAACGACAAAGTAAGAATCTTAAAAGCAGCCAGAGAGAGACAGAGAGTTATCTGCAAAGGAAACCCCGTAAGACTAGCAACTGATTTCTCAGTCAGAAACTCACCAGGCCAGAAGACAATGAAATGAAATATACAAAGTCATGCACAGAAGGGTCTAAATCCAAGAATACTATACCCAGCAAGGTTATCAATCAAAATTGAAAGTGAAGTCAGGAGCATCACAGACAAAAAAGGACCAAGGGAATTAATTACCACCAAACCAGCAATGCAAGAAATGCTAAAGGGTCTGCTGTGAAAAAAAGAAAAAGAAAGAAATAGAAAGCAAAGAAGGAACACAGGGGTAAAGAATAAAAATGGTGACAAATAAGTACCTATAAACAATAACTTTAAATGTAAATGGATTAAATGCCCCAATCAAAAGACAAAATGGATTGGATAAGAAAACACGACCCACATATCTTCTGTCTAAAAGAAATTCACCTCAGAAAAAAGAATCAAACAGACTGAAGGTGAAGTGATGAAAAAAGGTTTTTCAAAAGAATGGAAATGAAAAAAAAAAAGCTTGGGTATCAATACTTATATCTGACAAATTAGATCTGAAAGTGAAGACCATAACAAGAGATAAGAAAGGCCACTTCATAATACTAAAGGGAGCTGTCCAAAAGAAGAAATAACTTTGGCAAACACATACGCATCCAATAGAGGTGCACCCAAATATATAAGGATATCAAGGAGACATTGACAGCAATACAATCATAGTAGGAGACTTTAATATCCCACTATCACCATTGGACAAATCCTCTAAACAAAAAATCAGCAAAGAAACATCAAACCTAAATGGCTCACTAGACCAGATGGAATTAATTGACATCTTCAGAACATTTCACCAGAAATCCACAGAATATACATTCTTCTCAAGTGAACCTGGGTCATTCTCAAAGATAGACTATATGTTGGGTCACAGGCAAAGTCTCTTCAAATTCAAGAAGATAGAAAACATATCAAGCATCTTCTCAAACCACAGTGGCATAAAATTGGAAATCAACTATAATATAAACAATCCAAAGAAATCAAACACATGGAGACTAAACAGCATGGTATTAAACAATGGCTGGGTTACCAGAGAGATCAAGAAAGAAATAAAAACATCATGGCAACAAATGACAATGAAAACACAACAATCCAAAATCTATGGGACACAGTGAAAGCAGTTCTGAGAGGGAAGTTCATAGCTCTACAATCCTACTGCAAAAAACAAGAAACAACAGCAATAAATTATCTAACCCAACAACTCAAAGAGTTAGAAAGAAAGCAACAAGAAAAGCCCAGTGTAAGCAGAAGGAATGAAATAGTAAAGATCAGAGCAGAAATAAATGACATAGAGACCAAAGAAACAATACAGAAGATCAACAAAACCAAGAGCTGGTTCTAAAGGGTAAACAAGATTGATGAACCTCTAGCCAGACTCACCAAGAAGCAAAGAGAGAAGATCCATATAAACAAAATCAGAAATGAAAGAGGTGAAATAACAACAGACCCCAATGAAATACAAAGGATTGTTAAAAAATACTATGAACAACTCTACTCCAACAAACTGGACAACTTGGAGGAAATGAACATATTCCTAGAAAAATATGACCTTCCAAAACTCAATCAGGAAGAATCTAAGTATGTCAATAGGCCAATAACTATGGAAGAAATTGAAGCAGTCATCAAAAAGCTTTCAGCAAACAAAAGCCCAGGGCCAGACGGTTTCACATGGGAGTTTTACCAAACATTCAAGAAAGAATTAAAACCTATCCTCCTCAGACTATTCCAAAAAAAATTCAATAAGAGGGAACACTTCCAAACTCCTTCTATGAAGCCAGGATCACCCTAATACCAAAACCAGATAAAGACGATACAATGAAAGAGGCCAGTATCCCCCATGAATATACATGCCAAAATCCTCAATAAAATTCTAGCGAATTGGATCCAGCAGTACATCAGAAAGATCATACACCATGACCAAGTAGGATTTATCCCAGGAATGCAAGGATGGTACAATATCCACAAATCAATAAACTTGATACATCACATAAACAAATTGAGAGATAAAAATCACAGTCATATCAATTGATTCAGAAAAAGCATTTGATGAAATCCAACACCCCTTCTTTATAAAAACTCTCAACAAGGTGGGAATAGAAGGATCATGCCTCAACATAATATAAGCTATATACAATAAACCCACAGGTAACATCATACTCAATGGGCAAAAACTAAAACTATTTCCCTTAAGAACAGGAACAAGACAGAGATGCCCACTCTCACCACTCTTGTTCAACACAGTACTGGAAGTACTAGCCCATTGTGATCAGGCAAGAAGAAGAAAGTAAAAGCATCCAAATTGAAAAAAGAAGTAAAGCTATCCCATTTGCAGATGACATGATATTGTATATAAAAAGCCCAAAAGACTCCATCAAAAAACTAATAGACTTAATAAATGAATTCAGCAATGTAGCAGGATACAAAATTAACATCAAGAAATCAATGACATTTCTATACACCAATAGTGAACTTACAGAAGGAGAAACTAAAAAGCAATCCCATTTACCATCACACCAAAAAAATTAAGATACCTAGGAATAAACTTAACTAATGGAGTAAAGGACCTATATATGGAAAACTACAGGACACTGAAAAAAATAGAGGAAGACATAAACAGATGGAAGAACATACCATGTTCATGGATTGGGAGAATTCACATCATTAAAATGTCCATACTACCCAAAGCAATCTAGAGATTCAATGCACTCCCCATTAAAATAAAAATGGCATATTTCAGAGACCTAGAAAGAACTCTCCAAAAATTCATCTGGAATAAATAAAGACCTTGAATAACCACAGCAATCCTGAGAAAGAAGAATAAAGTAAGTGGGATCTCAATAACAGATTTCAAGCTGTATTACAAAGCCACTGTTCTCAAAACTGTCTGGTACTGGCACAAGAACAGACATATAGACCAATGGAATAGAATAGAGAATACAGATATCCACCCAACCAATATGCTCAATTAATATTTGACAAAGGAGACATGAATATACAATGGAGTCAAAACAGTTTCTTCAATAAATGGTGTTGGGAAAATTGGGCAGATACATGCAAAAAAATGAAACTAGACCACCAACTTACACCATACACAAAAATAAACTCAAAATGGAGACAGGATTGAAACATAAGACTGGAATCCATAAAAATACTAGAGGAATCCATAGGCAGAAAAATCTCAGATATATAACAAAGGAACTTCTTCACTGACACTACTCCTAGGGCAATGGAAGCTAAAGAGAAAATAACAAATGGGACTGCATCAAAATAAAAAGCTTTTGTACAGCAAAAGAAACCTTCAACAAAACAACAAGAAAGCCCACTGTTTGGGAGGACATATTTGCAAATGTTATCACTGACAAATGTTTAATCTCCAACATCTACAGGCAACTTATACAGCTTAATAAAAAGAAGATAAAAGATCTAATAAAAAATGGGCAATGGGCGTAAATAGAATCATTTTGAAAGAAGACAGAAGGAAGGCCAAGAGACATATGAAGACATGCTCAAAGTCACTAATTATCCAAGATATGCAAATCAAAACGACAATGCAGTACCATCTCACACAGGTCAAAATGGCTATCATCAACCAATCAACAAACGACAAGTGTTGGCGAGGATGCAGAGAAAAGGGAACTCTTGTGCACTGCTCATGGGAATGCAGACTAGTGTAGCCACTGTAGAGAACAGTATGGAGTTTCCTAAAAAAAACAAAACACTAAAAATGGAGCTCCCATTTGACCCAGTAATCCCCTATGCACAATTTACAAAAGCTAAGATTTGGAAACAGCCCAGGTGCCTGTCAGCAGATGAGTGGACTAAAAACCTGTGGTACATCTATACCATGGAATACTACGCTGCCATAAAAAAGAAGGATCTCTTACCATTTGCAGCAACATTGATGGAGCTGGATAGCATAATGCTAAGTGAAATAAGTCTGTCAGTGAAAGATAAATATCACATGATCTCACTCATTTATGGATAATAAAGAACATTATAAACTGATGAACAAAAAGATAGATACAGAGGCAATAAACCATCAAACAGACTGTCAAATTACAACGGGAAGACTAGGAAGAGGTGGGATAGTTAAGAGATCAACAGAAGGACTTTTATGCATGCATATAAGCATAACCAATGGACTCAAGACACTGGGAGGCGGTGAGGGCATATATTGGAGTGGGGTGGGGGGACAATGGGAAGATATGTACACATGTAATACATTAATTTAAACAATAGAAAAAATAATAAAATTTAAAAAAGAAAACAAGAGTAGAGCCTGAGCGAACATCGGACAACATGAAATAAACAACATCCACATAATTCGGGTGCAAGAAGGAGAGGAAACTGAACAAGGAATAGAAAACCTGTTTAAAGAAATAATGACAGAAAACTTCCGATATTGGGAATAAAATACTCATAGAAGTGCAAGAAGCTCACAGAGTCTCCAACAAGATGAACTCCAAAAGACTGACACCATGACACATTATAATTAAACTAGAAGCCTGGTGCATGAATTTGTGCATGGTTGGGGTCCCTCTGGGTGGCCTGCAGGGATTGGGCTGAAACCCACAGTACAACGCCGCCTACAGCTCCTATCTGGCACTACCACTAATCCTGGTCCCACTAGTCCTGATTGGGTAGAAGCTCGCGCTGCCACAGAAGCATTCACCAACCATGAGCCCTGAGTTGGCAACCTCCCAAGAAGGGTGGCCAGCAGGATCAGTCTGAAACTTCTCTCCATCATTCTTCAATGGGTCCCAGATTGTGAGAGGGCACAAGCCAAGCTGAGGGACCCCACCAGTGCATGATTGAGCCAGGAAGGGACTGCAGAAGGGCTCCAGGGTGTGTTTGGCCCATCTCACTAAGTCCCAATTGGCTGGAAGTGCACTGGTGGTCAGTGCACTTCACAGCAAGCAGTTGAAAAGCCTTAGCATATCATTAGCATGTTATGCTTTGATTGGTTGTTTAGTTATTCTGCCATTCAGTCTATTTGCTTATTACCCTTTTATTATATAACACCAACAACAAAGTAAGAATCTTAAAGGCTACCAGGGAGAAACAGAAATTTACCTACAAGGGATTTCCCATCAAACTGATTTCTCAACAGAAACACATCAGGCCACAATGGAATGGAGTGGAATATACAAAGTCATGCAAAGCAAGAGTCTGAGTCCAAGAATACTGTACCAAGCAAGGCTATCAATCAAAGTTGAGGATGAAATCAGAAGCCTGACAGATAAAAAATGACTAAAGGAGTTTATTACCACCAAACCAGCAATACAAGAAATGCTAAAGAATCTGCTGTAAAAAGAAGAAATAGGAAGGGAAGAAGGACAACCAGCATAAAGAATAAAAATGGTGACAAACAAGTACCTATCAACAATAACTTTACATGTAAATGAATTAAATTCCCAAATCAAAAGACATAAGGTAGCTGAGTGGCTAAGAAAACATGAGCCATAATCTACTGTCTACAGGAAACTCACCTCAGAATAAAGGACTAACACAGACTGATTGTGAAGGGATGGAAAAGGTTTTTCAGGTGAATGGAAATGGAAAAAAAAGCTGGGGTAGCAATACTTATATCTGACAAATGAGACCTCAAGTGAAGGCCATAATAAGAGAAAAAGGCCACTTTATAATACTAAGGGAACAATTCAACAAGAAGATATAACTCTGCTAAACATATATATACCCAAGACAGGAGCACCCAAAAACATTAAAAAAAAACTCATGGGGATATCAAGGGAGATATTGACAGCAATATAGTCATAGTAGAGGAATTTAATATCCCACTAGCATCACTGGACAAATCTTCTACACACACAAAAAAAATCAGCAAAGAAACATCAATCCTAAATGACTCTCTAGATCAGATGGAATTAATTGACATCTTCAGAACATCTCACCTCAAAGCCACAGAATATGCATTCTTCTCAAATGCACATAGGTCATTTTAAATATTGACCACATATTGGGATGCAGGCAATGTCTCTTCAAATTCAAGAAGATAGAAATCATATAAGCATCTTCTTAGATCACAATGGCATAAAATTAGAAATCAACTACAATAAAAACAATAAAAAATATCAAATTCCTGGAGGCTAAATAGCATGCTATTAAACAATGATTGGGTTACCAAAAAAATCAAAGAAAAAATAAAAAGCACAATGGCAACAAATGGCAATGAAAACATATCAATCCAAATCTATGAGACACAGTGAAAGCAGTCTTGAGAGGGAAATTTACAGCTCTACAGAAAAACAAAAACAAAACAAGAAAAAAAAATGATGATAAATTCTATAACTCTACAACTCAAAGAGTTAGAAAGACAGCAACAAGAAAAGCCCAGCATAAGCAAAAGGAAAGAAATAATAAAGATCAGAATGGAAATAAACAACATAGAGACTAAAAAAAAATCAACAAAACCAAGAGCTGGTTCTTTGAAAGGATAGACAAGATTGATTAACCTCTAGCCACACTCACCAAGAAGCAAAGAGAGAAGACCCAAATAATAAAAAAAAACAGAAATGAAAGAGGTGAAGTAACAACCAAATCCCACAGAAATACAATTGATTATAAAAAAAATACTATGAACAACTCTATACCAACAAAATGGACAACCTAGAGGAAATAGACATATTCTTAGAAAAATACAAGCTACCCAAACTCAATCAGGAAGAATAAAAAACCTGAATAGGCCAATAACTTCCAAAGAATTTGAAACAGCAATAAAAAATCTTCCAGCAAACAAAAGCCTTAGTTTGGATGGCTTTACAGGACAGTTCTACCAAGCATTCAAAGAAGAACTAAAACCTATCCTCCTCAGACTATTCCAAAAAATTCAAGAGGAAGACACACTTCCAAGTTCTTGCTATGAAGTCAGCATCACCCTAATCGCAAAGCCAGAAAAAGACACCACACAAAAAGACAACTACAAGCCAATATCCTTGATGAACATAAGTACTAAAATCCTCAACAAAATTCTAGCAAGTCAGATTCAGCATTACATTAGAAAGATCATACACCATGACCAAGTGGGATTTATTCCGGGGATGCAAGGATGATACAATATCCACAAATCAATAAATGCAACAGATTGAGAGACAAAAATCACATAATGATATCAATTGATGCCGAAAAAGTATTTAACAAAATCCAACACCCTTTCTTGATAAAAACTCTCAGAAAAGTGGGAATAGAGAGACCATACCTCAACATAATAAAAGCCTTATATGAGAAACCTCAGCCAACATCACACTCAGTGGGCAAAAACGAAACTCATTTTCCCTAAGAACAGGAAAAAGACACGTATTCCCACTGTCACCACTCCTATTCAACATAGTACTGGAAGTACTATGCATCCAAATTGCAAAAGAAGAAGTAAAACTGTCCTTGTTTGCAGATGACATGATACTATAAATAGAAAAACACAGACTCCATAAAAAAATTACTAGACCTAATAAATAAATTTAGCAATGTAGCAGGATACAAAATTAACACCCATAAATCTATGGCCTTTTTATACACCAATAATGAACTCATTAAAAGAGAAACAAATAAGCAAACAAACAAAAATCCCATTTTCATTGCACCCAAAAAATTAAGATACCTAGGAATAAACTTAACTAAGGACATAAAAGATCTGTACTTGGAAAACTATAGGACATTGAAAAAAGAGATAGAGGAAGACATAAACAAATGGAAGAATATACAGTGTTCATAGATTGGTAGAATCAACATCATTAAAATGTCCGTACTACCTAAAGCAATCTACAGATTCAATGCAATCCCCATTAAAATACCAACAGCATATTTCAATGATCTAGAACAAACTCTCCAAAAATTTATCTAGAATAAAAAAAGACCCCAAAAGCCACAGCAATCTTGAGAAAAAAGAACAAAGTTGGAGCGATCACATTACCAGACATCAAGCTATATTACAAAGCTGCCTATTTCTGGCACAAGAACAGGCATATAGACCAAAGTAATAAAACCCAGAACCCAGAAATCAACCCAAGGCATTATGCTCAATTAATATTTGATAAAGGAAGCAAGAGCATACAATGGAGTCAAAAAATCTCTTTAATAAATGGTACTGGGAAATTTGGACAGATACATGCCAAAAAATGAAACTAGATCACCAACTTACACCATACACAAAAACAAACTCAAAATGGCTAAACTCAAATGTAAAATGGGAAGCCATAAAAATCCTGTTAGACTCCATAGGCAGCAAAATAGCAGGCATATTTTGTAGCAATATCTTTACAGCACAGCTACTAGCACAATGGAGATAAAGGAGAAAATAAATAAATGGGACTACATCAAAATAAAAAGCTTCTGCACAGCAAAAGAAGCCATCAACACAACAACAAGAAAGCCCACTGCATGGGAGAACATATTTGCCTGTGGTATTTCCGATAAGAGTTTAATCTCCAAAATTTACAGAGAACTCACACAACTCAACAAAAGGAAGATAAATGATCCAATCGAAAAATGGGCAAAGGATCTAAATAGACACTTCTCAAAAGAGGACATACAGAAGGCCCAGAAACATATGAAAACATGCTCAAAGTTATTAATCATCTGAAAGACACAAGTTAAAACCACAATGAGATATCACCTCACACCTCTCAGAATGGCGCTTATCAACAAATCAACAAACGACAAGTGCTGGAGAGAATGTGGAGAAAAAGGAACCCTCCTGCACTGCTGGTGGGAATGCAGACTGGTGCAGCCACTGTGGAAGACAGTATGAAGTTTCCTCAAACTGTTAAAAATGGAACTCCCATTTGACTTAGTAATCCCACTTCTAGGAATATATCCCAAGAAACCAGAAACACCAATCAAAAAGGATATAAGCACCCCTATGATCATAGTGACCCAATTTACAATAGCCAAGATTTGGAAACAGCCTAGGTACCCATCAGCAGATGAATGGATTAAAGAACTTTGGTATATCTACACAATGAAATACTATGCTGCTATAAAAAAGAATGAACTTTTGCCATTTACAACAGCATGGATGGACCCAGAGAGCATTATGCTAAGTGAAATAAGCCAGTTGGAGAAAGATAAATATCACATGACCTCAGTCATATGTGGAATATAATGATCAACATAATTTGATAAACAAGAATAGATCCATAGACAAACGGCAGGAGAGAGGGGGTTAAAGAGCAACTAAAAGACTTGTATGCATGTATATTAACATAACCAATGAACACAGACACTGGGGCAGTGGGGGCTTGCCCGCGGTGGGAATAGCTGGAGGAGGAAGGTCAACTGGAGAAAAGGGAGACTTATGTAAATCTTTAGACAATTTAAAAAAGGTTATACACAATGGAATACTATGATTCTGTTAAAAAAAAAAAGCGGGGGGGATTCTTCCTATTTGCAATAGCATGGATGGACCTGGAGAGCATCACAGAACTAGAACAAATACTCCAAAAATTTATATGGAGCCAAAAAAGACTGAGTAGTTGCAGAAATCTTGACAAAGAAGTACAAAGTTGGGGGGATGAGAATATTGGATATCAAACTATATTACAAAGCAATTATAACCCAAACAGCCTGGTTCTGGCACAAGAACAGGCATGTAGACCAAATGGATCAGAACAGAGATCCTAGAAATTGGCCATGATAATTATGGTCAATTAATATTTGACAACGGAGGCAAGAACATACAATGGAGTAGAGTAAAGATAGTTTATTCAACAAATGGTGTTGGGAAAACTAAACAAACACATGCAAAACAATGAAACTAGACCACCAACTAATACCATACACAAGAATAATCTCAAAATGGATAAAAGACTTAATGTAAAACATGAAACCATAAAAATTTTAAAAGAAAACATAGGCAGCAAAATCTTAGACATCTCACATAGCAGAATTTTCACTGATACATCTCCTAGGAAAAGGAAACTAAGGAGAAAATAAACAAATGGGACTACATAAAAATAAAAAGTTTCTTCACAGCAAAAGAAACCGCCACCAAATAAAAAGGGAACCCACTGTATGGGACACATATTTGCTGATGATATATCTGATAAAGAGTTAATATCTAAAATATAAAAAGTACTCACACAACTCAACAAAAGGAAGACAAACAATCCAATTAAGAAATGGGCAGAAGACCTGAAAAGACATTTCTCCAAAGAGGACATACAAATTCCCAAGAGACATATGAAAATATGTTCAAAGTCACTAGTCATCCGAGAGATGCAAATTAAAACCACAATGAGATATCACCTCAGGCCTGTCAGATGGCTGTCATCAAAAAAATCAAACGCTGGTGAGGATGTAGAAGAAAGGGAAAACTAGTACACTACTGGTGGGAATGCAGACTGGTGCAACCACTATGGGAAACAGTATGGAGTTTTCTAAAAAAAAATGAAAAAATGGAACTGCCTTATGAGCTAGTGATTTCATTTCTGGGAATATATCCTACGAATCCAAAAACACCAATCAGAAAGAATATATGCACCCCTATATTCATAGCAGTGCTATTTATAATAGCTAAGATTTGGAAACACCCCAAGTGCCCATCAGCAGATGAGAGGATAAAAGAGCTGTAGTACATTTACACAATGGAATACTAAAAAAGATGGATATCTTATACTTTGTGACAACATGGAAGGACCTGGAGGGCTAAGTGAAATAAGCCAGTCAGAGAAAGACAAGTATCACATGGAATCACTCATATATGGAATCTAATGAACAACGTAAACTGACAAACAAAATAGGTCCAGAGGCATGGATGGATGCCTGAAACAGACTGATAGATCTCAGAGGGGAAGGCAATGGAGGGGATGGGAAGAGATTAACCAAAGAATTTATATGCATGTGTGCACAGCCCATGGTCACAGACAATGTTTGGGGAAGACCTGGGATGGGGTAGGTACTGGGTGGAGGGAGTAAATAGGTGTGATATGGGGGACATCTGTAATACTGTCAACAATCCTATCTAATAAAAGAGTAATATGAAAATTTGACAGTACCTTCACACATCCCACAAGCCATGCCCACCTGCCATGCCCACCAGCCAATCAGGAGCAGATTATGCAAATAAACCCCAACCAAAATGGCTGCCACCACTGAGAGCAGGAGGAAGGCTTGGGTTTCCCTAGCAACAGAGGAAGCCAAGCTTTCCACCTGCCATTGCAGGCCTAGGCCTCCACTCAATGTTAGAACGTTTCAATTATAAAAGATACAGAAATGGTGGCAGCCACTGAGCTGGAGAGAACAGAGGCTTGGGTTTCTCTGACAACGGAGGAAGCCAAGCTTTCAGCCTGCCAGTGCCGGGCCTAGGCCTCCACTCCAGGCTACAAAGTTTCAATTATAGACATAGATTAATCCCAGATCCCAGGGCCTCCGCTTGAGTCTCTGGGGGACATGGCCAGCCTGCAAGCCTCCACAGGCCCCTCACCCAGGCTACCCCTTACCCCAAGGGAACCTCCACCCTGATCCAGGACACTCTTCAGGGCAAACCAGCTGGCCCCCACCAATGCACCAGGCCTCTATCCTATCTAATAAAAGAGTAATTTGCAGTTTGACCATCCCTTCAACACACAAGAGGGCTGCCCCCATGTGGCCAAAGATCCTGCCCCCATGTGGACACAAGATGGCTACCACAAGATGGCCAGCAGGGGAGGGCTGTTGGGAGGTTCAAGGCCCTGTAAGGGAGGGAGGGCAGTTGTGGACAATTTGGCCAGCAGGGGAGGGCAGTTGGGAGGGACCAGGCCCATAAAGAAGGGCAGTTGGGGGCAATCAAGCCTGCAGGGGAGGGCAGTTAGGGGTGACCAGGCCAGCAGAGGAGGTAAGTTGGGGGCACACAGGCTGGCAGGGGAGCAGTTAGACATCAGTTAGGCTGGCAGGGCAGTGGTTAGCAGGTGATCAGGCTGGCAGGCAGAAGGGGTTAGGGGCAATCAGGGAGGCAGGCAGGTGATCAGTTTGGAGCCAGCAGTCCTGGATTCTGAGAAGGATGTCTGATTGCCCGTTTAGGCCTGATCCTACCAAGATCAGGCCCAAATGGGCAGTCGGACATCCCTTGAGGGGTCCCAGATTGGAGAGGGTACAGGCTGTGCAGAGAGATCCCCCACTGCATTGTGCACAAATTTTGTGCACCGGGCCTCTAGCATATATATAAAATCACTAGTGGGCACTTGGGAAATTAGGTTGAGTAAATGAGCTACTTGGAGGATCACCTGGGGTCTAAGGGAGGATAGTGGAGGGATATAAAGACAGTGGATGGGTCAGGATTCCAGCAAGAAATATTCACTCTGATGTTCAAAGAAACAAAGGTATGAGGGGACTGCTTCTCAGGTGACATGTGGGCAGGTTAAAGGAGCATATAGGAGCTAGAGAAGCATCAGGAGATCATCACAGAGGGAAGCCACCAATGAGAACAAGCTGCAGGACCATGAGAACGGCACAATGAGAAAGGAAATTGTGGAAGAGAAAAAGATTTGTTATTGGGGCCGAGACCGGTTTGGCTCAGTGGATAGAGCATCGGACTGTGGACTGAAGGGTCCCAGGTTCGATTCCAGCAAGGGCATGTACCTTGGCTGCGGGCACATCCCCAGTAGGGGGCATTCAAGAGGCAGCTGATCAATGTCTCTCATCGGTGTTTCTGACTTTCTATCCCTCTCCCTTCTGCTCCGTAAAAAATCAATAAAATATATTTTTTAAAAAAGATTTGTTATTGGGGGGAGATGCAGCTACTGCCAGAGACCCAGGGCCAAAAGTGAGGGAGAGGAGAAACCCAGTAGCACTCTCCAGCCTGAGCCCTCTGCACTGAGCCTCCTGCACCCAGCTCAGGGGGGAGCCAGTGGCCGCTGCAGACTGGCAGCAGAGACAGTGCACCAGGTGGAGAAGTAAGCAGGGATGGGGTGGGCACAGCAAAGGAGAATAATTAGGCCTGAAGCCAAAGTTCAGTGTGGGCTGAGAAAACACAGTCACATGTCTTGGATAGGAAGTGGGAGTGTCACAGAGGATGGATGGATGAGTGAATATTGCTCAGCTGTCTTCAGGGCTGTTCTCAGGATTATGGCAGAGGTGATGCCTGGAGCGCTGAGGCTCATTAATGAGGGCTGAGCCCAGGCCTGCAGGCCTTTCTCTCCTGACTTCTGCTCTTCGCCCTGATGCTGAGAGCGCAGGAGCTGCCAGTGGTGTCCGGCTGAGAGCTGCCCAGAAGGAGAAGCCCAGCTCTCTCCCCCTTCCCTCAAGTCCCCGCTGTTCCTCCTCCCCAAGACTTCCCACAGTCCTCTGGGCTCAGCAGCACTCGCAGTGTCTTAGCCTCACAGAGGTTCTGCAAGGGGGCCGGGTGGCGGAAGGCTCCAGGAAGAAGGTATTTTCTCCCCAGAGAAGTCATTGCTGAAAGTCACTGACATGCCCACCACAGGCTGTACGCCAGGGCCCGTCGCAGGCCACCACTTCCCGCCAGCACAGAGGCCTCATGAAATAAGGGGCTCAGGGGCCTGCTCTGTTACCCCATTTCCCAGAAGAGGACACCAAGGCTCAGCTACCTCACTCGCAGGGGTTCTGCTTCCTGGTTAGGCATCCAGAACCCATTTCAGGGGGACGATGTGTGTCGGGATGGGGAAGTTTCTGGAAACTCTGTACTTTTGCTCAGTTTTGTTGTGAACTTAATACTGTTCCAAAAAGTAAAGTACGTTAATTAAAAAAGTCAGTCCCACCCATTTGCCTAAGCTGTGGGTTCTGGGGACAGTATCCATTTAGCTTGAGAGAGGATTAAGCTGCTGGAAGAAAAAAATTCATGTGCACACACACATCCTCTGTTTTGTTGTTGTTGTTTTTTGGGGGTAGCAGATCTAGAATATATTTTGAAGGAAATGACTAAATGGTTTTACTTTTAGGCCAAACTCCCATTCTCCTAGACATGTCTGCTTTTATCTCCTCCTGCCCTTTCTTCTGTTTGCAGGAATGATGGGCCTGAAGTGGGGCAGTGGGAGATTTGCATGCACAGGGGATAGTAATTGGCATAAACGTTTGTTCATAACCAAGCTAGGGGGTGAATGCTGGTGCGTGTGTGAGTGTGTATACCTCGCGCATGGCCTTTGGCCACATCCCATAACACTGTCCAGTTGTGCAGCGTGCCTGTGCTTCCTGTCCCTGCTAAAGCCTGTTCGTGGCAGGCACTCACTGGCACGGTTAGTAAGAGCCCGGTGCACAGTGAGGACCCCCTACCCCCCCCCCCCGTGGGGAATGAGCGCACACAGGGCCGCTGCCACCTCAGCGCTGAGCGGGAGAGCTGTGACAGGCCTCTCAGCCTCCTGCCGCCTGTCAGCCCGTCCTGATGCCTCCAAAGCGGGACGATGCTTCTGCTGTTATTGCGAGGCTGTTCTTAAGGTCATCATTTTTATCTTCTCTCTCTGTATCGCTAAGTTTCAATGGTTTGAGGCAGGGAGGGAAGGCGTTGGCAGGGGTCACAGTGAAGGCGGCTTAGCATCCCTCAGGGGGAACACGAACTTCCTTCTCTGCCTGCAGCCCTTGCCCACACTCTGCTGCGTGAGGCTGGGGGTACAGCAGAACCGGGGAACTGCAGTGTCCTGAAGCAGCTGTCATTTGTCAAACACGCTCCCGTACCTTTTGATGAGGTCCAGCTCTGCCTGGTCCCTCTTGCTCAGGAGCAGGTTTCGGCTGTTTTCAAAGACATCTTCGATCTGGTCCGGCCAGAGGAAGAGGGTGCTGTTCAGCTTGATGTCCTCATCTGCAAAACACACACCCCTGCTCATGGCTGCTCGGCACGTCAGCGAGAAGACAAGAGAGTGACAGCTGTGGCAGCAGTCCAGTGGGCCCGCTGTGGGGTGACAGCCCACGTCACTCCGCGCTCACCGTGGCCCAGCCTGCGGGAGGCAGACGGTGTGATCCCGTCGGTTTCACAGTTGGGGAGCAGTTGAGGAAGGGGCCGAGGTCACCCCGCAAGAACGTGGAGCACAGACTGGAAGCCCAGGTCTATTGGCCTCGAAAGGCATGCCCTGATGTCAGGCCTGACCACCTTCCCAGGCAGCGGAGTGGACTCAAAGCCTGGGGTGATGTTCAGGTTCTAATCTTTAAACAGTTTCACCTCACTGAGTCTCAGTCTCCCTTCTGGTTAAATGTAGGTAATGATACCAATGCCAGATGTCCTACCTTCACATGTTCTAGGCAGTTAAGATGCCTGGCTCTCCCCTGCACCGTGGGCTTAGGGGCAGACTGCAGTGAGAGGATCCAGGGCCTGCTCACCCGGCCGAGGCACAGCCAGGAAACATGTGAGGTGCTAGAGAGCTACTTCTCACTCCCAGGCTCCTCGCTCCTCCCTCAGCCCACCCTGTGCACAGCGGGCATCACAGGTGTTCCCAGATGAAAGCAGCTCTGAGGCGTGGCCAGCACATCAGCTTTTGCTGCAGAACCTGGTCCTTACAAGCTCCATGTTGGTCAGGCACGCCGTGGAGGGCCTGGCCATGCTGGGAAGGGCTTGGCCACATTTTTCCTTCTCTGACATGCAGGATCGTAGAGGGCGGCCTCTGGCCTCCTCCAAGGGAGGCTGGTATCAAGGCTGTAGTTGCGTAAAACCTACCCATTTACAAAACAACTACATTGGGAAGTGACTTTCCCAGGAATGCCAGGAACAAGATGCCAAAACAAGCATCTACATGCTAGTCAAACCCCTGGATCTTTCTCCCATTTGCCTAACAATCAGATCCCTTTGTTTGATTTGAGCTCTTGTGTGGTGAGTGCCTCTGATGCATGTAGACACCTGAGGCAGCTCTCCCATCTCAATGTTCAGTGCTGGGATGGCAAACTCTTTCCCCCAACTCCTTCCTTGGAAACACACACACATGCTTGCATGTGGGTGCACGGCCTCGGCTTACGGGTCAGGTCTGCATAGTCCATCAGGAACTCCAGCCGCTCGGCTGCATCCCTCAGCTGCCTCCTGAGTTTGAACACAGTGACATCACTGGATTTCTTGAGGAACGTGATGAGGGACACCAGCTCCTCGGTGTTGGCAGGGATCTCGCTGACTTTTTCTGCGATGCTGCTGTACTGCTGGCAAATGCTGCAGAACAGAGGCCAGTCATCAGCACCACTGCCCTCCACCAGCCTTCCTACAAGACTCGTGGTGCTAAACAGACAGGATTCCTATCTGGAGACCAGGATGATGATTTCCAGCTGTTCTCTGCCTGCAGCCCTGATGGATGATGCCCACATGCACCCCACACTTCAGGAATACTCCCCAGAGAGGTGGCAGTGCTATCTGGCAGGTACCAAGCCTGTTACGAGGTGCCTCGCCCTCACTGCAATCATATATCATCTTGTTTAAGCCTAACAACAATTCTAAGAGTTAGGAACTGTTCTTGCCAACATTTTGAAAGAAAGTGAGGATGACTAACTTGATCCAAAGCAATATGGTGTGCAGGCATCAAATTCAGGATCTGAACCTTCAACTGATTCCAGAGCTGCACTCTTCACAACTATACCCTGAGTAGAACTCAGATTCAGACCTAAACAATCACAAGAATAACACCAGCACCAGCAACTCTTCAGATTTTATGCTGGAAGAGAGCCTTACAGTACAGTCACTGCTTCTACAGCACACCGGCAAGCTCATCCTCATGGCTGCCGCTGACTCAGAGACACACGTTTAACTCCTGTAATTATTGGATCTAACTGTCCGCTTCTCCACAGTCACACTGTGAGAAAGCATGTTATTGTGTGAATAATGTGTATATACACTAATTTATTCAAAAGCCAATGAATCACAGTCTTCAGCATTTTAAGTATAATTAGGAACAAATGATCTCCAATACTTCCTGTCTAGCACAGAGTGGCCCTCAAGACATGTTAGTGATAACAGCTGTCATAATGATTAATACTGATTACTACATGCCGATGGTCATCATGAGACAAAAACCACTCCTCTCAATGTTTTCAGTCTTCAACATTCCTTCTTAATATAATGGTGCACCTTCATAATAAAGCGAATTGTACCAAATGGAAGAGAAAATGCCCACAACACCTTTGCAGATGATGCTGAAACTTAGGAATGAATTTGATACAGTTCTATAGAGAGAAGTGTCTGCTGCACAGCCTGCAGCCAAAGCATTCTCCACTCCTTGGCCCCAGCGGTGGGTTATATTCCCTAGCCTCCTTCTTAGTTTTAATTGGGTATTTTACTGGTCAGCTTGGTTACCATCTATAATAATAAAAGCGTAATATGGTAATGACACCGGACAGTCGAATGACCTTCCGATGTTCTTCTGGATGAAGCCAGGGCTGTGAGGGCTGAGGCAAACCGCCACGGCTGCAAGGGTTGAGCCCCTTGCACGGATTTCGTGCATTAGGCCTCCAGTAACAAAATATCGCTGGGAGGCTTAAATAGCAGGACTTGATTTTCTCACAGGCTGGAGGCTGGAAATCAGGGTCAGTGTGCAGCTGGTTTGGTTCCTGGCGAGGACTCCCTTCCTGGCTTGCAGACAGACAAGACGCTCTTCGCTGTGTCCTCATGTGGCATAGAGGAAGAGAGCTTTGATGTCTCTGTCTCTTCTTATAAGGGACGCAACCTGTGACCTTATTTCACCTCATTGCCCTCTATAGGCCTGGTCTCCAAGGTAGTCACGTTGGGTATCAGTGCTTTGCTTCAGATGGGCTTGTGTGCCCCCAAAATTCAAATGTTGAAACCCAATCCCTAATGTGATGATATTTGGAGGTGGCATTGGGTAGTGAGTAGTTCAGGAGGGTTATGACCACATGAGGGATTAGTGCCTGATAAAGGAGCTCCCTCACCATTGCTGCTCTGTGAGGATGCAGCAGAAGGGTGTCTATGAACCAGGAAGTGGGCTCTCAGCAGACACTCTGGTCTCCAGAACTGTGAGAAACAAACTTCTCTTGCTTATAAGCCATCCAGTCTGTGGTAGTCTGTCACAGTAGCTCAAATGGACTAAGATGGACTTTGACATACGAACTTTGGGAGAGCACAGCTCAGATCATAGCAGGCATGATCGTGTGATTGAAGTCCAGTCCTCGAGAGTGGGAAGCAGTGTGACTGTCACTCACAGGTGCAGTGCATAACAGTGTCCCTGCACACTCCATGTTCTCTCCTTCTCCCTGTTGCCCAGGATCTCAACACTTAAAACAATCTTGAAAGCTACATGTTGAAGATGTAAAGTTACCATCTTGCTTGAGCTTTTGAATGCACATAGTAGGTCTCCTCCATGAATCTAGAGCTACCCTGAGCAAGAATTATGTTTGATCATAACATCTTGGGCCTATGTGTCACAGCATTTGGCCTAACCTAACCTAACTAACGCAGATAGATGCTCTCAGCCCGACAGACTCCTCCCTGATAGAATACATCCTTCTTCCCTTATGATAGTGTAAATGTCATCTGGCTGCTGGCTGTCAGCTCCCAGAGGCTCAGAGGGTAGCAGAGACCCTCCAAAGGCCCTGAATATGACCCATTGATATCAACACAACCTCTCAGCAATATCCAGAACACACTGAGGGCAGGAGACATTGCCTCTACATGTACTGATAATATGATTGAAAATCTAAAAGGCTGGCCCTGGCCTGGTAGCTCAGCTGGTTAAGGCATCATCCCCATACACCAAGGTTGTGGGTTTGATTCTTGGTCAGGAAACATACAAGAAGCAACCAATAAATGTATGAATAAGTGAAACAATAAGTCAGAGCCTCTCTCTTTTCCCACCCCCTTTTTTCCTTCCCCCCAAAGTAATAAGCCCTAAAAGACCAGGGGTCCCATAGACAATTCTATTCTCTGCCCCATGCGGGGAACAGCATAAGGGAGATCAACAACGTGTACCAATCTGTGCCCTCTTTCTACGATTATCCTTATTTTATATATATTTTTAAATTTTATTGTTTAAAGTATTACAAATAGTAGTACATATATCTTCTCCCTCCTCTCCCTCCATTCTCCTTTCTCCAACCTCCCCTACCCCCCGCCCCCGGCACATGCCCTCACCTACCCCGCTAGTGTCTTGCATCCATTGGTTGGTTATGTATGCATACAAGTCCTTTAGTTGATCTCTTACCTCCCCCCAACCCTCCTCAGCCTTCCTACTGTAATGTGACAGTCTGTTCGATGCTTCTCTGCCTCTGTATCTATCTTTTTGTTTATCAGGTTACAATGTTCTTTATTTTCCATGAACGAGTGAGATCATGTGCTATTTTTCTTTCATTGCTCTCCAGTTCCATCCATGCTTCTGTAAATGGTAAGAAATTCTTTTTTTTACAGCAGTGTAATATTCCATTGTAGTGTAGATGTACAACAGTTTTCTAATCTGCTCATCTGCTGATGAGCATTTAGGCTGTTTCCAAATCTTAGCTATGGTAAATTGTGCTGCTATGAACATAGGGGTGATATATCCTTTCTGATTGGTGTTTCTGTTTTCTTGGGCTATATATTCCTAAAAGTGGCATTATTAGGTCAAATGACAGTACCATTTTTAACTTTTTGAGGAAATGCCATACTTTTTTCCACAATGGCTGCATCAGTCTGCGCTCCCAACAGCAGTGCATGGGGGTTCCTTTTTCTCTGCATCCTCGCCAGCACTTGTCATTCGTTGACCTTATTTTAGACAAGATCTCCCACCCTGAAGAAAACAAGCAGCTGGACCACCGGGATAACTTCTCATGTCTCTACCCAGCGCCCTGCAATTTGGTCAACACTTCAGGTCACCGTTCTAGCAACTTTAGATGCAAAAGGCTGTGCCCACCTTTCTGCCCAGGGCACCCCATCCCGGGCACACCTAGAACTGGAAACAGGACGACCAACACAGCACTGACTGGACAGTGAGGGGGAAGGACAGGGCCTGGGATCAGAAGACTCAAACTCACTTTCTTGGGCAAATTAGGCTTCCTTTCTGAGCCTCATTTCCCCTCCGCTCAGTGAGGCGGCTTCTGTCTGCCTTCCCCACCTCAGAGGCTTGCTGAAGGTCAAATCAGTCAGAGTCTACAGGGTTAAGGCAGAAAGAAACTTTGGAACTCAGCCACAGCCTGGGATTCTGCATCCCGAAGAATCCTTGGGCCCACACTGGGACCCTTATTTTCATTTATATTAAAACAATGTGAGGGAGTTATACTTTCATTTTGAGAAGGGTGGATGCACTGCTGCTTAGGAAAAACTTTCTCAATGCTGAAAGTTTCCAAAGAAAGTTTCCCCATAGCATGAAGGCTCAGACCTTGTACCATCCATCCCAGCCTTCATCCCACAGGCGCAGAGTGCTGGTCCTGAGAGGGGCCTCCAGGGGACGCATAGCCAGCACCACAAGGTTTAAACCCAGCCTCTGGCTGCAGAACCGGACCCCCGGCGCCCAGCCCTGAGAGGCTGTGCGGTCGGGGAGCATGGACTTCTGGGTCACAGGACAGGAGGCTGAGCCCTGGTGTCGCTTGCTGCCCTCTCAGAGGCCCCTCTCCCTCAGCAGGTGAAGGAGCACGCCCTCCTCTCAGGCTCCGTGGAGGCCTCACTGGACCGTAGCACTCAGATGCTCACCAGCCCCTGGCCGAGCTGCTGGGCTGGCAAACCAGTAGCTATGATATCATCAATTTGTTAGTAAGTTTCTGACGGGTAGCTTGTAACCTTTAAAGCACCATAAAATGCTAAACCGACATATGTTTACATTATGTGGATAATATATAACACTGTATAACAGTGACCACTCCTTCTAAGTCGCTGGAGCCTGGAGTTCAGTGCTCCCTAAGGAACAGAGCTGGCGTACAGGGATGAGCTGTTCCATACCATTCACTTGAGACATGGTGGCAGAAGTGCTGCTCAGCCTCTCCGCATCATTTCCTCTTCTGTCAATCACACCAAGTCTTCTTGGGGAGCCCTCTCCCTCTCAGTCCATGTGGCCTAGTAGGGTGACATCCACCCCAGAGACGGGGGCTGGTCTGCTGCTGCGGGCAGCATCATGCAGGCCAGGATGACGGTGAGGCCGTTGGGACAGCAGAAACCTCTTCCCTCTGGATGGAATCTGAGATCGTGAGCCCTAAGCTGCTGGGGTGCACACACTAGAGCCTTTTTGGGGACAGGGCCAACACAGCAGAGGGAGGGGGGTCCTGACCGTCAGCTGAGGGCTGAAGTCAGCAACCCCTGAACTTTCCAATGTGTGGGCCCGGGTTTCCTTTTTTACTTTCGCCAGCCTGTTTGGGATTTTCTTCCTTACAGCCAACACTTGTGACTGCTGCATAGACACTCATTCATAAAGTGAAGGCATGACATCAGGCTGTCGGAGCGACAGACCCCAGTCCTGCCCAGCAGAGGCCTGCATGGAGGGCTCTGGGTGTATGCTGGGTGGTGGGCAGAAGGCTGTGCCCTTGGACAGCAGGTGGTCCACAGCCCACCGAGCAGCACCCCAGTGGCCCGGCAAGCAAGTGAAGGCTGAAGGATCCAAGGGGGGACTCACCTCCCCTCCCACCCCAGCTCCAAGCCCCACAGCGTCTTACTGCTTGCTGCTCACCTTCCAGCCGAACCTGAATTCCCTGCCACCCTCATTTTGGGTTCAGCCTGGTCATGGTTGGGAGGTGCAAATTCTGTCTATATCCCCCCGTTTGTGCCAACTATCAGTGCTCTTTCTCCGCACACCTGTCAGTACCTGGCATTGGTGTCCCGGTTCACATCCACTTGGAACTGAATTAGGCGGTCTTTCAGGTTCTGGGCTCGCTCACAGAGGTCATAATTGAGGGCCATGGTGTCAAGGCAGAACATGGCCAATGGCACGGAAATGTGCATGGAGGCGATTTCATTTTTCCGCTTTTTAATGCTATTGATCTTCTGTAAAAAGGAGCACATTGACTAGTTAGTTCACCGTGGCCTCTGCGAGTTGCTGCAGCCTCGGCCCTGGCCGCCCGTCGGGCCACAGCACAGGACCACCCGCCGTCTGTGTGCAGCCCACATCGCCAAGACACGCGTGTCCAATGGCATCTCCTACCGTCACAAAGTCATCAATTTCATGATTTCCTTTCAGGAATGCAGTGATGCTCTGCTCTGCCATGTTATCCAATAAGTCGTCATACTTTCTGTAGACATTTAAGTATCTTCACATCGAAGAGCATAAAATCAAACATACAAACATGGGCCACCAAATTAGCTTAGTCAGAGTGGCAAATGCAGAGACACACTTAAAATCAGCTCAAACCAAGACAGAGAAATAGAAGGTGAACAAGGTATATGGAACTGGAAATTCAGAACTTTGGCTAAAAATTCCAATTTTGTTACCTCCTGGTGACATGAACTTAGACAAGATATTTCTCTTCTTCAAAGAGCAGTGTCTTTAACTAAAG
Source organism: Antrozous pallidus (assembly GCA_027563665.1). Taxonomy (NCBI): domain Eukaryota; kingdom Metazoa; phylum Chordata; class Mammalia; order Chiroptera; family Vespertilionidae; genus Antrozous; species Antrozous pallidus. Next base: position 120,144,646 of record CM050512.1, on the reverse strand, counting down.
TGGAAATAGTAACACCTTGAGCACAACTATAACAAGATCTATAAAGCAGCTAACAGAGCTGGACGTACAGTGGATGTGCAATAGCCATGACACCCCCCCTTCCAACTCTAAGATGAAAATTTGGGACAAATGAACCTAAAATCCTATATAATTAAAGAGAAACATGTAAATTTGACTGTACCTTCACTCCTGATTGGCTATGCTAACAGCCAATCAGGAGCGGGGGCGGGGCCAAGTGGCATGAGCACCGGGCCTCGGGGTGGAGATGAAGCAGCAGTGGCGACAAGCACCCAGCCCCTGGGTGCTGTGAGGGGAAGCAGCAGCAGCAGCAGCGGTGGTGGCGGTGGCAGGGAGTGCCCAGCCTCCAGGTCCAGGTGGTCTCAGGCAGCCGGGGCTGAGCTGAGCAGGGCAATGGCTGGGTGCCCAAGGCCTAAAGCCTTGCTAGAGGCTTTAGCCTTGGGCAGGCTGGGGGTGAGCCATCAGTAGGACATCCCCTGAGGGCTCCCAGTATGTGAGAGGGGGCAGGTTGGGTTTAGGGACCAACTACCCCCCAGTGCACAAATTTTATGCACTGGGCCCCTAGTCTTTTAATAAACTTAAGTTTCCCTCTGTCTATTAGCAGATCATGCAGAAATGCTGGGCAGTTCCTCTCAGGTTGGAGGATGTATTTGGGATGCTCCAACATGAGTTCACATGAAAATGAAGATGCTATGAGGAAGCAGAGTTAACTGGGTGGGCCAGTGCACTCTTCCATGGGCTGGCTGACTTCAGAGACTCAGAGACCAAGATAGCTGAGAAATCCCAGAGCTGCAAGTGCAGAGAGCAAATGGGGAGAGGCCTCCCCGAACAGGGCCAGCTGGGCTTTCCAATGAGGCTCAGAGCCACATTCACCGGAGGGAGTGCCAATCTGAGTCTGTGGTTTCCAGACCAGGTTAGCAGTTCTAATCAGAGGTGGATTTTGCTCCCAGGGGACATTTGGCAATGCCTTGGGACATTTATTGTCACCATAATTATGGAGAATCCTGCTGGCATGTAATGAATGGGTAGAGGCCAAATATGCTGCTACAAACTCTGCTATGCGCAGGCAGCCCCACAGTACAGTGTCCTGTTCTAAAATATCAATAGAGCTGCCTTCACGAAGCCATCGTGAAGCCCAGGTGGGTCAGTACATGTCCTGGCTTGTGTGGGACAGTCCTGCGGTGACTGTTGATAACATCGTCTCTACTCTCAGGGTTTCCGTGTAGAAGCTAGAAGTTGCATCCGCAGTCACCTCAAAAGCATGCCCACTCACATGAGCAGACGCCACATGCTCACAGCATCACCACCCAGGGCACGCAGAGAACTTGTCCTCAGTCCCTGTCCTCCCACCCTTAAGCCCAGCAAGCTCTGGAAACAGGGAGCTGCCCTAAAATTCATCGGAGAGCAAAAGCTGCCCTGAATGGATGTGGGCTGCTGGGGGGAACGTCCTCACTCGCACTGCAGAAATACCAGTCTGTTCAGTCAAACAAAAGGGTGCTGCCAGGCCTGCTGGCTCTGTGTCACCTTCCTAAAGTCCAGACGGTTCTAACCTGTCAGCCACATGGTTTTAGATCTTGGACTGTACCAGAGTGTGAACCCTAGCTCTCCTGTTTTCTAGGCTGTGGTGGGAAACTCACAGCCCTCATGTGTGAAATGGGGGTGCGTGTAATACTCAGGGAAGTAGCTGTTGACTGTGATTATGCATCATCTCATCTGTGTGGGAGCAGCGATCATTCACCTGAAGGTAGGTAAGAACTCTAAACCCGTGGTCGGCAAACTGCGGCTTGCAAGCCACATGCGGCTCTTTGGCCCCTGAGTGTGGCTCTTCCACAAAATACCATGGCCTGGGTGAGTCTCTTTTGAAGAAGTGGTTTTAGAAGAAGTTTAAGTTTAAAAAATTCAGCTCTCAAAAGAAATTTCGGTCATTGTACTGTTGATATTTGGCTCTGTTGACTGATGAGTTTGCCGACCACTGCTCTAAACCAATGCCCAAAGGCTAAGGTACAGCCACACCAACTTACTTGTGGGGGCCGACTTGATTTTTCTGATAAACCTTGAAAACTTGATCCATGTAATCAGAAACCAGCTTTTCTTCAGGGTTAATGGTTCCAAGAACCAGGTTATATCCTTTTAGCTCTGGGAACAGGACAGATTCCACCTAAAGAACAGAAACCGTAAGACAGGAGGAAGGAAATGGCCCCAAAAGGCAAGGTGTGCAGTGGGTTCATATCTGGGATACCAGCTACTTCCTGTTCCCATTGCTTCTGAGCGTGGCTGGCTCGCTCCTCCCTCTTGTGGGTTACTCATTGCTCCAGTCCTTGCTCCTCTCAAGTCCCATGTCCTTGGAGAGTCCCTGGGGCCCTGTGGCTATTAGGTGTCCCTGCTGAAAGCTTGGGTTCTGAACCTTCTCATCACAACTGTCACTAAATGAGCATGTAATGAGCTGTCCTAGGTTTGTCAGGGGATATCAGTGCCACGAGAGCCAAATCACATCTGAGTTCTGCACTCCTGGGCAGAGCTTGGCACATAGTAAGAGTTAAATAAACACCAGGGAGAGAAGGGCTATCAGGGTGCCTGCCACACCATCGACTTCTTCCTAAGGAAAAGCTCCTAGATACTCTGGTTTCTCTTCAGACCACATAAATCTTTTGCCTTTTACTAAAAGATTTCTGTGGAGAGGAACAGTTATAAGAAGAAGAAAAAAAGCTCCTAGAGACATGGGTTCTAACCCTGACTCTGCCACCAGCTCCTGTGTGGCTGAGGCGAGCCGCTTCTCTCTGGACTTCTGCTTTTTCACCTGAAGAAAAGGCGATAGTAGGTTCTTCTCTCAGCTCAGTGGGGAGCTATGGTTTGACGGTCAGAAGGAATAAACAGTGTCATTCTAAAAATTCAGAAGCTCCCACCTCACAATGGCTGTGTCCGTCTCTGAGAAATACTCTCTTCGTGTGGCTTGTGGAGTCCTCGAAGACTCTCTCGCTAAGGAAGCTGTCAGAACCCTTCACAGGGCTTCCCTGGGCTACACAGTGACAAGCAGGTGCAGGGATCGATTTAGAAAGGAGAAGCAAGTGCCAGTGATCTGCGCCGGCTCTGGTCACTGCAGAGACCAGTGGAAGGGCAACATGCTCGCTGTGGCCATGGCTGAAAGCAAGAAGCTGGGGAAGCGGCACTGGTCAGTGTGGGGATGAGTGGGTTGGGGCAGCACAACTGGTGTGTCCTGGCCATGCAGCAGACACGAGTGGTCTCTTTGGGAGAAGTCTTCAATGAAAAGACAAAGCAACATCCTTGTTGCCCTTTAAATGTGGCTGGTTCACCCACGCCCTGTAGAATCATCTGTAAAACTGAGCCCAGAACAATAGCGCCCTTTCCCGTCTTCTCTCCCTGGCTCTGAGCCCAGACGTCCTGATTTGGACATCACCCTCATGCACATGTTGGCACACTTTTCCCGGCCCTCTGAGTGAGAAAACGCTCCCACAGGAGAGAGCCTGGCCTTAGCAGCCCTTTCCATATATATATCTGTGTAGGAGAGTATTGGCTGCTCATGCTGATTTAAATTCTGCTTACTTTTTGGTTTTGAGTTTTAGAAAACCCGTATTTTACTTCATCCACCTTCATTTTATTTATGCCTCTTATTCATCTTTTTTTTAATTTCAATCTGTATTAAATCAGAATACCTTCAGGTCCACTTCAATTTAATTTTTTGTCTTTAAATAATATTTGTTTTTTCAATTACAGTTGACATACAATAATATCTTAGTTTCAGGTGTACAACCCCGGGATTAGACATTATATAACTTACTAAGTGATCACCCCAATAAATCTAGTACCCATCTGACTTCCTACATCATTATTATAATATTATCTATAATAATAAAAGGGCAATATGCTAATTAGACTGAATGTCCTTCCTGATGAAGCCAGGCCCGAGGGAAGCCAGCCCAGTTCCTGGGTGCTGGAGGGAAGCTGGTGCTGGCATCTGGGGGAAGGAAGACCTACTCTTGCACAAATTTTCGTGCATTGGGTCTCTAGTAAACTATATTCCCTATGCTGTACTTCACGTGCCATGACTATTTTCTAACTACCAATTTGTACCTCTAACTCCCTTCACCTTTTCAACCATCCTCCCAATTCCCTTCCCATCTGGAAACCGTTAAAATGTTTGTTGTATCTATGGGTCTGTTTCTATTCTCCTTGTTTGTTTAGTTTGTTTTCCAGATTCCACATCCAAGTGGCATCATATGCCATTTGTCTTCCTCTGACCTATTTCACTTAGCATAATACCCTCTAGGTTCATTCATGTTGTTGTAGGTGGCAAGATTTCATTCCTTTTTATGGTTGAGTCATACTCCATTGTATATATTCACCACTTCTTTATCCATTCATCTCTTGATGGATGGACTTAGGTTGCTTCCATATCTTGACTACTGTGAATAACGCTTCAGTGAACATGTGGATACATATGTCCTTTTGAAATAGAGTTCTGGGTTTCTTTGGATAAATGCCCAGGAGTAGAATGGCCAGGTCCTTCTTTGTCTCTTACTATAGTCTTTGATTTAAACTCTATTTTGTCTAGTAAACTCTTTTGCTGCCCTAGCTTTTTTTTTTGTTAGTTTCCATTTTCATAAAATACCTTTTCCATCCCTTTACTTTGTCTGTGTGTGCCTTCTACCTCAAGTGGGTCTCTTGAAGACAGCAGGGTCTTGTTTCATTATCCCTCTAGCCACCCTATGTCTTCTGATTGGAATGTATAATACATTTGCATTTAAAGTAATTGTTGATACATATGTATTTATTGCCATTTTATTAATCAACTTTTTTTTTTTCCTCTTCTCCTTAAAGAAATCCATTTGACATTTCTTGTTATTCTGGTAAGTTCTTAATCTGTCTTGAAATTCTTTCTTTTTAAAAGTATTTATTTGTTTTACCATCACCATTTATCCCCTCTATGTCTTTTAATTCTAAATGACAACCTTGTTGGATAGAGTAATCTTAGGTGTAGGTCCTTGCTTTTTGTCACTTAGAATATTTCTTGCCACTCCCTTCTGGCCTGCAAAGTTTCTGTTGAGAGATCAGTTGACAGTCTTATGAGGGGTCTCTTGTAGATAACTAACTGCTTTTCTATTTTGTTGCTTCTAAGATTCTCTTTTTGTTTTTAAACCCCTGGCATTTTAACTATGATGTGTCTATGTGTGGGCCTCCTTGGGTTCATCTTATTTGGGACTCTGTGCTTCCTGGACTTGTATGTCTGCTTCCTTTAGCAGGTTTGGGAAGTTTCCTAACATTATTTTTTCACATAGGTTTTAAATATCTTGCTCTCTCTCTTCTCCTTTTGGCACCCCCAGGATGCTGATGTTGGTATGCTTGAGGTGGTCCCAAGGGCTCCTTATACTATTTTCATATTTTTGGATTCTTTTCTCTTTTTGCTGTTCTGATTGGTTGTTTTCTGTTTCCTTATCTTCCAATGCTCTGCTTCATCTACTTCCCTGTTCATTCCTATAATGTATTCTTTATTTCAGTTAGTATATTTTTCGTTTCTGACTGGACTGTTTTTGCGTTTCCCATTCCTTTGTTGAAGTTCTTACTGAGTTTATCTACTCTTCCCCTAAGTTGAGTATCTTTATAACCAATGTTTTGAACTCTTCATTAAGTAGATTGCTTGTCTTGATTTTGTTTAGTTCTTTTTCTAGAGTTTTGTTCTGTTCTCTCATTTGAGACACATTTCTCTGTCTCCTCATTTTAGTTGCCTCTCTTTGTTCGTTTCTGTGTGTTAGGTAGAGCTGCTGTATCTCCAGGGCTTGGTAGAGTGGCCTTGTGTAGTAGGTGTTTTGTATGATCCTGGGAGAGGCCAAGCTGTGACCTAAGGCCTGCTGCTGTTAGTGCTGGGCCTGGGGCCACATAGTGAGAGATACAGGGCTCTCTGAGACCAGATGCTGCTTGTTTGAAAGATTTTAGTAAAGTCCAAAGAATGAGTCAAGATAGGCCATTTGTGTGGAAAAGCCACTGGAATTGGCTTGGGATGGAGCCCACACGTTCAGTGGGGCAGGATCTCAGAGACTTGCCAGAGCAGGGCTAACAGTGTCAGCCGGTTGATGGAGACTCAGATATGGTGCCCGCCTGCCCACTCGGTGGAGTGGAGTGTAGTCTCAGAAAAGGAACAATGGCCTCTGTCAGCCTTCTGTCTGGGAGAAAGCTACCCCTCTAGCTTTCACCCCAATGCCACACTATTCAGTGCCTCTCCTTATGTTCTTGTTGCATTTTGAGTTGCTGACCCAGCACTGGAGTTCAGAGGGTGTGAGTCTAAATAAGTCTGTTGTGGGCCCTTTAGGAGGAACTGCCTGAGACTCTAGCAGCCTTCTGTCTCCCTCAGCTTCAATGCCCACTGGTTTTTACAGCAAGAAGGTATGGGGACTTCTGTTCCTGGCACTGGAACTCTAGGCTGAATGACCTGGTGTGAAGTTGGCATCCCTTGCTCTTCAAAGGGACCTCTGCAGCCAAGATATCCCTCCTGATTTTTATCCATCCTATAGGGTGTGGGTACAGCCTGTTCTGAATCTTTGCCTTTATACCAGTGTCGATGTGGCTTCCTCTTTATATCCTTGGTTATAGGACTTATGTTTAGCTAGATTTCAGGCAGTTCTGAATGATGGTTGTTCTGTAGTTTAGTTGTAACTCTGATGTAGTTGTGCGAGGATTCAAGTACCTCATTTACCTACGCTACTATCTTGATCAGAATCCTCTCAGTTTTATTTTTTATAAATATAAATATTTTCTAAAATATGCTTTTGTTTCCTTTATTAAAGTTTCCTTTATTAAAGTTGCTTACAAATATGCTTTCGTTCTGCACCTTGAGAGCTATTATCAAACATCTCATGCTAACTTTTTCCAACTTCTAAAATTTATGTAAAACCATATAACTAGCCCTAGCCAGTTTGGCTCAGTGGATAGCGCATCGGCCTGTGAACAAAAGGATCCCAGGTTTGATTCCAGTCAAGGGCACATGCCTGGGTTGTGGGCTTGGTCCCGGGGGTTGTGGGGAGAAGGGAGAGGAAGGCGGTGTGCAGGAGGCAGCCAATCAATGATTCTCTTTCATCATTAATGTTTCTCTCTTCCTTCCTCTCTGAAATCAATAAAAATATATGAAAAAACAACAACAAAAAACTATATGACTGGTAGGGACTGGGTGTACTGTCTACCTATTGTTGTTCTTGGATTTTTTTTTACAGATTCAACATGAAGAGCTTTTCTTTTACATTTACCCAGTCCAGAGACAGAATAGACTGAGTGTGTGGCAGGAGCCAGATGGAGAACTCTGGGCCTGTGCTGCCTTTTCTCACAGTTGGATAAAGTCATTGGCATTCACTTGGGCCTGTTTTTCAAACCTTGTACAAACTGTGAGGCGGACTGGGTCTTCTTGGCATTACAATCCACTGAATCTGCTCTGGCTCCTGCTGGGCTGTTGGTAGGAGCAGCCACATGAGCCCTGGGTGCTCCCAACCCAGGTGCTTTAAAATGCTGCTACTCAACAGCAGTAAGGAAGAGCTCATGCTGTGTGCATTTTATTTGTCCCCAAGCACCACACTCACCTTTCCAATTACAGTTCTGCTCTTTCATTTCCTTCCTCAGATTATTGATTGTAGGAGCACCGAGCATTTTTCTTCCCCCTTCACACACACACAGTCTTCTTGTTAACCAGGCTGGGTTGGGTTCAAAACCCCAAATTTAAATTGAAACCAACGGGAGCACTGGTTTCATATGCTTCCTTAAAAATCCAACTTGAATCTTGAGCTTGAGAACCAGCCCTCTCAGTAAGGAACTACAGAGAGAGGAGTGCTTAAGAGCACCCAAGTATCCTATATAGACATGGTTGGGAGAGGGGGAAGAGGAGCATCCCACAGGTCCCTTCCCTACATGGGCCTACACCTGACACTGGTCCCCTTGGCACAGGAAACAGAAGACAGTGCAAAAAGGAGTCCAGCCCTAAGACTCTGTTCACCAGTGTCTGGGATCTGATTAGTGATGCCATCCCAGGAAGAAAGCTGGAAAGGGCTCAGGCCATGGAGGGAGTGTTCACTCCCTCTCCTAGCCACCTACAATGGCTGAACAAACAGAACAAACATTGAATCTCAAGAGCTAAATTAGATAAAGTTTTGTGTAGATTCTTGGCAAGTTCATGGCAACTGCTCCATCGTGAATTATCAACCCAAGTTGCATACAGCTTGGGACACATTTGCCCTTTGGAGATGGGCATCTTGGGGGACTCTACTTTCCCACAAAGTAACTCTTAATGTTCTTGTTAAAAGCACAGTTCTGAGATGCATGGGTATGTCTTTATGATCCAAATTCTCTTCTTGGGATCAAGAGGGTATACTCAGGATAAAACTCCCAAGCTAAAACTTCCCTGATTGAATATCTTGTATAAATAGCTATTTTAAATATACTTTATGCAATAAGCAAAAAAAAAGTATAAACACATGATTTACCTTGGGGATCCTCTTAGAGCTTTCAATAATTTCCAAAAAAGAGTTGCGTATTAACTCCCAGCAATCCTCAAAAGATGGATTAAAGATAATGATGGGCTCACTGACTTCAAGCTTGATCATGATTAGCTGAGGAATAAAGAACTCCATCTCTTGGTAGGGCTCTTCAAAGTCATTCCCATCCTTCAGGAGACATAAGACATGTCAACTGTCACAAAATGGGGCTTTCTAGAATTAAGGGAGTGGATTGTACCATTGCTAGTACCACAAGCATCAGACAAGGGCATGCAGGGCATTATGTACCGCCCATGCTTAAAATGAGGGCAAGGGTGGCTTAGTCCATCCTGAGCTCATTCTCTTCGCTTCCCCATAGCTTTTACTCACTATGTTTACTTTGTTTCAAAATGCCTGCATCAATATTTCCAAACCCTTCTCATTCTTCAAAATTCATCTAAAAATCTCCTACACTTCTGAACTTCCATATTTCCACTTCCTCAGGGTATTTCATCTTTCTTTCTTGTAGAGATTTATAAGTAGATGTTATCTTTTCTATTCTACTCTAACCTGAGGGCAGGGCCTGTGTCTGACCATCTACCTCTTCCAAAATATCCAAGTTGTTTAGCACATAGTAGGTGCTCAATAGTAATTTGCTGACTGAATCCAAACATAATTATTACCTGCATTCTGCAAAAAAAAAAATGACATTGCTAATGAGCCTATAGTCTATTTCAGACACTCAAAATGCCAAGCTTCCCCACAATAAAAATACTGGTGTGGAAATATTCATAATTCTGTATACAAGCTAGTAATATAAGATGCCTTTCATAAAAGACAGGGCCTAATGAAACTGCCATAGAGCAGCTGTGAAGTACTTGTCTGATTAATTATTTTAGACATTTTTAGATCAGTTTAAGGATAAACTGATCTAAAACATTTGTTGACACCTACTATGTATTAAATACCCCAAAATTTCCCTCTTCCTTCAGCCCTATGAAGATTTTCTTTTTCCCTCTGTGTGCAACTTTAGAGTGAGGTCTGTTTACACAGCTGAGTCTCTTCTGCTCAGCAGAGGAGAATCGCACAATGACACCTATAAATTGGTATCATTAGAGTGCTAACATTGCAGTCTACATTCAACAGCACTTGTGTCTGTATTACTTTAGCAAAAGACAACAGTTCACCTTTATTTAATTTAGGCAAGTGCTTAGAATGCAACCTTTTATAATCAGGCAATTTATCTTTATATTATTCTTTTTAAGGTGCAATGCCCACATGATATAAAATCCAAAAGAATCATCCTTGATCCCTAGCTCCTGAAGTTTAGGGGATACTGTGATGCTCTGAAAACCAGAACTTAGTGTTTTTGGTTTTTAATTCAACTTCACTGACATCATTTCATGAAGGAAATTATCATGTCAACAAAGCCTTTTGGTTTTAGGGATGCTCATTTCAAAAACCAAAGAATAAAAGTCAGTATCTGCAATGACACATACAACACTCCCTAAACATCAAGCTAAAGGCTGATAACAATCTTTCAACTCTGTCCTTTGATAGGATGAAAAAGTGGCCATATCCTTTACTATAAAGGATATGTATTCCATTTTATTAAGTCTTTTTCTTAACTTCTACATTTCTGTAGATTTTTACCAATTTAGTACTTAATTATCTCATGAAAGCTTGCTGTATATTCACAATACTTTACAAACTAACTAGAGGCCAGGTACATGAAATTTGTGCACTTGGGGGTCCCTCAGCCCAGCCTGTGTGCTCTGGCAGTTCCGGAGGCCTCAGGGATGTCTGACATCCATAGCACTGCTGCTTGCCAGCTGTGAGCCCAGGTTCTGGCTGAGTGGCATTCCCCCTGTGGGAGTACACTGACCACCAGGGGGCAGCTCCTGCATTCAGCGTCTATCCTGTGGTGGTCAGTGCACATCATAGCAACCAGTCATTCTGCCACTTGGTCAATTTGCATATTAGCCTTTTATTATATAGGATAAAGACTGGAAGTGTTTGTGAATCAAGATTTTTATTTTTTGTCCTGGCTCATAGATGATGGAATCCTGATTTTATCTTAGTCATTTATACCTGAAAAGGGCTTGTTTATTGCCCCCTACACACCTTGTGTATCATGAAGAAGGAGACAAGATCCTCAAGAGACTTAATGACCAATTCCCTGAGCTGGAGTGACATGAATGATGCAATAGAAGCAAAATATTCCTCGATGTTCCTGGAGGAGTCATAGTCTCTTCTGGGAGCAAAATGGACCCACTGCTCCTTCTGGGAGACAAAAAGCTGAGAACAGGTGGGGATCCACCTGCAAAGACAGGAGGGTAGCCAAGTGAGAACCTCTTTGAATTGGTATTTTCACACCTGGCTGCCTCTCCTGCCAACACTGCTCTCCTGAGAAGAAAATAGTAAGATTTGAATTGAGAGACTATTCTCCTTAACAATACCCAGATGGACAAGAGTACTAGGACCACCTTCTGCTGAAAGAGTCCACAGCTTTTCCATTATAATCAGAGGTTGGGGCAAAGGGGCCTCAGGAACTGGAATGTTTTGTTCAACTTCTCTCCATGGCGTATGCATGGTCTCCAACTCAGATTTTAGGGGAGAGAGAGAGGGAGAGGAGAAAAGAAACTCCAGAGAAGAAACTACATTGTGGCAGTGGCTGCTCGGAAGTTGAGAGGAAAAATTAGAAAAGAAGAAATGTATGCCTCATTGGTCTTTTCTTCCTTCCCCTAATTCTAATTCCAAATTCCCAGTGGGAATCACTGTCCTCTCCATCCATTATGTCTCTTTCCTGCTTGCCAGAAAACTACTGTTTTTGCATCTAGAAGTATTAGTACTATTTCTAGTCAGAGGTAATAATTACCATATTTACTAAGCATCTGCTGAATGCCAGTTACTGCATATATTACTACTACATATTCTCTGATATGCAAAAACCCAATAGAAGGTATTATCATAATCATTTCACATAAGGGAATTAATTTATCTGGACAATTTCCTGCATGTATTTACAAAACAAAAGGAGTTGTCTGAGTGACTGAAAACCCTTTAACCTGGGAACCTGGGGGCCCTTTGTCTGAGCCACTGCACGAAGGTTATTCAAGTGCACTGTCCTGTGATCAGCGAGGCCAAGGGTTTCAGAGGAGGAGCTGGAGGGGGTGACCTCACACCAATGGTGATGAGAGAGTTTAAAAGCAAAGGGAGCCTGGGGTGGGTGTTAGGAGACACAAAGGTTGGGGCACTGGAAAGAGGAGGACAGAGAAAGAGGTCAATGGGATGCCAACAACTGTGCAGCCCCCGGGGTGCCACAGAGTTTTCATGCAGAGAGATTCTGGTCTTTGGGATCCTGTGAGGCAGTCCCACTCAGGCCAGGTACTGACTTGCTGAGCAGGACCTGGCGTGCTTCTATGCAGTGCTTCCGGATCACATCCTGATACTCCTGAGGCTGCAGAGGCAGTTTCCCTGCCAGTAATTCTGCTGTTCGAACAAACCTCAGGTCTCCGAACCTGCCAAAAGAAAGGGGGGAACTAGCTCAGCTTCTTAACAAATTGTGTAGGTCAGGCTCAAGAGGCATATATGCTCTTTCTTCAATAACAGGAGAGCTAAGGGAGAACCAAGATGGCGGCATAGGTAAAACACCTATCTTGCCGTCATACTCAACAATTTTAATACTACAACTTAACGAAAGAACAAGCACCTTCCAGAACCACCAGAAAGCTCGCCGAGTGAAAATTCCACAAATAAAAGTGAAGATAAGACACTGTGACTCGGAGGAGCGGCGGCGGACAGCGTTGAAAGATTCGCGCAGAGAGAGGTTTGGAGCGTGTGCCAGCAGAGAGGGCGGGCAGCTGAAAACCGGCCAGTTTTCTCGAACGGGGAGACAAAGATGTCCCACTGGACTGATTCTCCAGCTCTGGGCGAAGTCCAGGGAACCCACTATCATACGGGGTGAAAACTGGACAGTGGGAGGGCACGCCGAAGCTTGGGCGCTGCAGGGGTCTCCCAGCTTGTGGAGAGGGCAGCTTGCGCGAACAGCTCGGCTGCGCGACCACATAGAGAGCGCTCTGCGACTTGCTATCTCATTAGGAAAACCATCAGACTGCTTTGTTTTACGACCCTGGGTGAGACATTGGGCGTGCAGAGTCATTTGGGGAGAGTCTGAATTCCCCAGCAGCCAGTGGAGCTCCACAGCGGCTCTCTCTCAGAGGTGCTGGCAGCCATTGCCCCTGGCACAGAGTCCCTGGGGCCGCATAGGGTCGAGCTGATGCTGTCTGCTTGACCCGGAGACTCCGCCCATCCAACCTGAGCACAGCTGAGCTTCACAGACAATTGGCCTGGAGGTCAGCCCCTCCAAGTGCTAACAACGATTAACCTGAGCTTAACTTCAGCAAGACTGCAACCCATATCCACCTCAGGTAACTGGGGAGGTTGAGCCACTGTCCCTAGTAGGAAGTCTACCACACAAAGCTAATTGACCAACTCAGGGAAGCAGCCACCATGCAGAGACATGGAAAGAAATCAGATGTGAAAGAAATGGAGGAAAAAAAACGACTGGACATGGAATTCAAAACCGCAGTTATAGGGTTTTTCAAGAGGATCCAACAAAAGGTCGAGGCCTATAAGGAAATAAGCGAGACCACAAAGGAAATGAATGAGTCCTACAAGGAAATGAACGATACCTTCAATGAAATGATCAAGACCATGTACGCTGCCTCCTCTGAGTTGTTCTTATCAAGGATATAAAGGAGACTCTCAAGGATATGAAAAAGGACCAACCAGAAATTAAGCATACACTGACTGAAATAAAAAATATTATACAAAGACCTAAAAATGCTCTGGAGCACCCCAAGAACCAAGTTAAAGATTTGAAATACAAAGAGGGAAAATTCACTCAGCTGAAAAAGCAAGAAACCAAAAAAATCCAAAAAATTGAAGATAGTGTAAGGGGCCTCTGGGACAACCTCAAGCATACCAACATTCGAATTATAGGGGTGCCAGAAAAAGAGAGAGAGCAAGACAATGAAAACCTATTTGAAGAAATAGTGACTGAAAACTTCCCACACTTGGTGAAAGAAGTTGACTTAGGAGTCCAAGAAGCGCACCGAACCCCAATATATAGGAACCCTAAGAGGACCACACCAAGGCACATCATAATTAAAATGCCAAGAGCAAAAGACAAAGAGAGAATATTAAAAGCAGCAAGAGAGAAACAGTTGGTTACCTATAAGGGAGCACCCATACGATTGTCAGCGGATTTCTCAACAGAAACGATGCAGGCCAGACGGGAGTGGCAAGAAATATTCAAAGTGATGAACAGCAAGAATCTACAAAACCAAGATTACTCTATCCAGCAAAGCTATCATGCAGAATTGAAGGTCAGATGAAGTGCTTCGCAGATAAGAAAAAGCTAAGGGAGTTCATCACCACCAAACCAATACTATATGAAATGCTGAAAGATATTCTTTAAGAAGAGGAAGAAGAAAAAGATAAAAGTGTAAATTAGGAACAACAAATACACATCTATCAACAAATGAATCTAAAAATCAAGTGAATTAATAAGCTGATGAACAGGATAAACTGGTGAATGTAACAGAATCACGGACATAGAGAGGGAATGGACTGACAACTCTTGGGGAGAAAGGGGGTGTGGGAGGTACAGCAAGAGACTGGACAAAAATCGTGCAACTATGGGAGAGGACAGTGGAGGGGTGTGAGGGCGGAGGGTGGGATGGGTACCAGGTGGAGGGCAACTATAGGGGGGAAAAAAGGGAACAATGTAATTAATATACTGAACAATAAAGATTAAAAAAATAATAATAAAAATAAAAATAAAAAATCTCTACCTGTCAATTAAGCCAAAAAAATAATAATAACAGGAGAGCTAAACAGATAAAAACTAAGTATATGTGAAAAATTAGGGAGTCTCAGGAGGAAGTTGTCAGTCCACAAAAACTCTTGCAAAGAACAGGTAAATGAGCCACTTGGCTGGAGTTTACTGAGTCTTCTTGTGTGTCAAGCCAGGTGTCCCAACTGGGAATGGGGTTTGGACACCAACTTTGTATGTGGCTGACTGAGAACTGGGATGTCAAATGGACCAGAGTTCTTTACAAACAGTGAAGATAAAGAGGACAGGGCACACAAAGCATCTTCGCGATCAGGTGGTTCACTGAGCTACTCCAGAAGACACCGTGTGGCCCCTGGCGAGGCTCAGAGACGTGCGCTGACCCGTGAACCAGGAGGTCAGGGTTCGACTCCTGGTCGGGCACACGCCTGGGTTGTGGCTCATCCTCTGTGAGGGGTGTGCAGGAGGCAGCCAATCAATGATTCTCTCTCATCATTGATGTTTCTATCTCTTTCTCCCTCTCCCTTGCTCTCTGAAATCAAGAAAAATACTGTTTTTAAAAAAACAAAAAAACAGTCCCATCCCAGACAGTTCACCAAGACATCCAGCCTCCCTCAGCACACGGCCTTCCGCAGTGCAGGCACTCAAAGTGCGTTTGTTGACTAAACGCCCTCCTCTGAGTTGTTTTTATCGTTTCCTGTTTCTTTCAGATCAATGGCTAAGTTGCTCTTCACCACACTCCTCAGGCCTTGATTAACTCTGAGGGTCACAGTCCTCTTCTTGGCTCAGAGCTACGGAATCCCTCCACTCGGTTATAAATCACTCTGAAATCACCAGCGCCGGTCAGTTCCCCAAGATCTCTGCTGTTCTTAGCTTGTCTCTGTTCTTGCTCTCCTTTTCCTCACTCACTGTAATAGCTTTTGGGTGGCTTTCCTCCTACAACCTTAGTCCTTCTTGGTGGAGATGGTGAGCCTCGTCTTCACTTTGCCTGGGCAGGCCAGGGCACTGCCAAGGAAGACAGAACCTGAGGACCCAGCACCATGTACGCTGCCAACCAGCCACAAGTGGCCCTTGTTACCACCTGATAAAGATGTTGCACATCTTCAATTGAATCCCAGCGAATTTCCCAATTGCCAGAAAATCTATTCTTTCTGAGGCCACAAACCTCATCCTGTCCCCAAACATCTCACCCTTCACAAATAACGAGGTGACCTCTTAGAATCTTTAAAGTTTGCTGAGACCGGTTTGGCTCAGTGGATAGAGCGTCGGACTGTGGACTGAAGGGTCCCAGTTTCGATTCCAGTCAAGGGCATGTACCTTCGTTGTGGGCACATCCCCAGTAGGGGCGTGCAAGAGGCAGCTGATCAATGTTTCTCTCTCATCGATGTTTCTGACTTTCTATCCCTTTCCCTTCCACTCTGTAAAAAATCAATAAAATATATTTAAAAAATATATAGAGTTAAATAGTGCAGGCCATGTAAGAAAATTACTCTGTATCATTTCCTTAAAAAATCTTTCTCATTGTGAATTGTTTTATTCACCCAACAAAAGCCTTCTGAATAATTCTGGTTCATTTTTGTACCTCTGTTACCTACATGAAGTCATGAAAAGCACATGGTATGCATTCTTTCTTCTCAGTATCGGCTATTGGTTCAATACCTTGCCATCTTCATTACACAATCAAATTAAACTTACGCACAAATCCCCATGGCACTGAGCCTCTGGCCATGTTACCAGGCCTGAGAGTGAATTCCTCGTTAATTTCCAGGTTGATTTATGTTTTGAGGCTGTAAACACGCTTGTAGTTAAAGCAGTGCTGCCCAGTGCTCCCCACTGTGCTCTTACCCAGCATAATCCAGGGCTTGGGGACCCCAGTGCTGTGAGCACAACCACTGTGTGCCCAGCACTATTCCAAGTACCTCCCTCAACAGCCACATGAGGGGAGCTTTACTATTATTCCCACTTTTCATATAAGGAAACGGGCCCAGAGAGATGAACTTACTCAAACTAGAAGTTCTGTAGTGTCAGAGCAAAAACATTATTACTCAACATACTTTAACCCAGTTAGAAACTTACTTATTATTTTTTTCAGTGTCTTGATGGACACTTGAAAAGCCTTAGCAAATGGAATTCAGTTCAAAGAAGGAAGGCCCACATTGACTTAACCAACAATTCTTTTTAAAAATATAGGTAAAGCTAAAAATGTGAAAACAATTAAGCTCTCCAAGATAAAACACATTCTAAGCTAGAGATCCTTCCAAGACAAAATATTTGAGCTGCCAAGTTCAGCCGATCAAAATTAAATGAACATATTTGCCTCTAACTTTTCTAATAAAGAACCCAGATGGTGGCAGCCCAGCTCTCAGGGAACCCTGGGTGCCTTACTCTCCCATCAGGAGCTGCACCCTGTCTTGAGGGGCCCACAGAATATGAGTCTTTCTCCCCAGTGCAATCGAAGAATGCACAAACAAAATGCAGGCTAGCCGAGACCGGTGTGGCTCAGTGGATAGAGCACTGGACTGCGGACTGAAGGGTCCAGGGTTCGATTCCAGCAAGGGCATGTACCTTGGCTGCGGGCACATCCCTGGTGGGGGGCGTGCAGGAGGCAGCTGATTGATGTCTCTCTCTCATCGATGTTTCTGACTTTCTATCCCTCTCCCTTCCTCTCTGTAAAAAATCAATAAAATATATTTAAAAAAACAAACAAAAAAACACAAAATGCAGGCTAGCCACACAGTGAGATCTTGTTCAGCCAGAAGAAGGAAGTACGTCCTAATGCATGCTTCTCTGTGGAGGAACCTTGGAAACATCCTGCTGGTGGGAGCAGCCAGGCACAAAGGACCACCCGGTCCCATTTCAGGGAATGTACAGACGAGGCCCAGCCACAGAGATGGAGAGCAGAGAGTGCTGCCAGGGGCTGAGGGGAGGGAGAGGGTGGAAAGACTGCCGAGAGGTATGTGCTTCTTTGAGGAAGGATAAAAATATCTTGAGTTGGAGAGTGGTGAGGGGGTAAAAATCTGCAAATACACTAAAAACTACTGCACTGAACACTTCAAAGGGGTGAGTTTTATGGTGTGTGAGTTATATTTCAATTTATAAAAACTTAAGAGAAAAAAATAGACCCCTGTCTGCTCTGGACTTTTACAATTACTGTGGCCAATTTAATCACTGATGACTTTCACTGAGGCTGTGCCAGCCACCCTGTGTGGAACTGAGTTACATAAATGAGTAAGACCCAAGTACCCACCCTAAGGTGGGCTGGAAGTCGAGCAAGTAAACATGCAATTATAATTCGATAAGACACAGGTCATAATGGAGGCAATGGCTTAGTTAGTAGTTACTGGGTACTTAGGTCAGGCACTGTTCTGAGTACCTTTCAGCATTAACTTAATTATTCCTCCTACCCTATGGGCTCTCATTATCCCACATTCAGGGATGAGGCACAGAGAGGTGGTAACATACCCAAACCTATCATCTATGAAGCCCCAGAGTCCAGGCCTGGTCCTGCAGCCTGGCTCCATGCCTGTGCTGAAAGACCTGGGGGCTATGGGCACAAAGCATGGGTGTCAGTCAGTTCCTATGCCTTGTTGGCCTGGGCTGTTGTCCTTTCACACCCAGGACAGGGCTACCTCATAGTGCCCAGCATAACATGTTCTAATATGTGTGGAAGCAGCAAAGAGAGGGGAGGGGAGAGGGAGGCCCTTCTTACTCTTCAAACCACAGCTGCTCCAGGCTGAGCACCATGGGGTTCACTGTGTGCAGGTGCTCCTCATTCCACTTCTTGGCACTCTTGTAGGCCCCATGCCAGGGCACAGGTGCCCGGATGGCTCTTTGCGGGAACAGGCGGGGGGTGCTCTCAATAAAGAGCCTCTTCCTCTCTTCTGGGTCCATGAGGATGTAATCAACTAGAATCGATGGAAACACTGTTAGTGCGCAGATCCCTGAGCACTCATGCTCTTGGCTTCAGCACTCCAAAGGCAAACGCCTGAAAATGCTCCCTCACTGGCAGGGTCACTGCAATCCCTGAGGATGCTCTGTGGATCTGTGTTTTCTGTCTGCAGACACCAGGGAAGGAGGTGGGTAGCCTCAGTCTGGAGCTCCAGGAACCTGGGATTGCATCCTGTTAGGATATCTAGTGTCTGCATGACAATGAGTATTTGCCAACGCCTCATTAATCATTAACTGACTCTTCACACCAAAATCAACACAATGGATGACACCAGATACTTGTAATGGAAATTCAGAGATCAAAAATGGCACACATTAAGGAAAGAAAGGTTGACAAAAGCTTCACAGGCGAAGTAATATCTGAGCTGGGTCCTGAGGGGTGAGTAGGAGTTTCAGAGACAGGACCGGGAGGGAAGTGGAAGGGGCCGAGGAGCACCATACAATAGAGTGCGGGCCATGGCTTTTGTATAACACACGCCAGGAGCTGCTATTCACACTGTGGCAGAAATAGCAGGTGAAGTGGTTTGAGTTCAAAGTGATAAAACTATAGAAGTAGGTTGGGGCTGGAATTTGAAGGACTTTACAAGTTTATTCTTCTGAGTTTGGTTCTACCGTGTAGTAAACAAGGAGCCATTACACTCATGTCATCAGAAAGTTAATTAGAAAATTAAAAATAACTAGACAAGTTGGTGAATATGGCTGTTGTCCAGATAAAACAGGAAGGTAGGCAACTAATGTAATCACCCTCCAGGCATGTTTCTCACATTACTCACCTAATCGAACAGTTCCCCCTACCTACTGTGAGCAAGACCTGGGGCCCAGGCTGAAGGGGAGTGAGGATCAATCAGACATTCTTCATCACCAAAGAGCTTACAGTCTCGTAAGGCAGCTTAGATTCAATGAAAATGCAAAGACAATGGGCACTTAGTGGCACAAGTGAGTTGAAAGTGGAGACAAGAAATGCTGTGAGTGCAGAAGATGCAGTGAGCACTGAGGGCTGGAGAGAGGCAGAGAGGAGAGGAGAGGCAGGTACTGAGTGTGATTCAGGTGTGGAGTTGGTCCTTGCCACTCATTCTGTTGCCCCTGCTGGCTCATCTGGAGCTTGTTAGCTATGCAGGGCCTGGGGCCCGCCCCAGCTCCACTGTGCCAGGTGAAGTGGGTGTACATTAATGTGTGAAAAGGGCTTGGGGAGACATGAGTGGTGGTAGGTGGGGGCATTTGAATTAGAAGTTAAAATGCTTTGGCATTTTCAGAGGAACACGGTAGAGGTCTGAGAGTGAGAGGAAGGAAGGGGCCTTCTGCATGGGAACCCCCGCCCCAGATACGCCCAGCCTTACCAATGCTTTTCATGAGACTGTTGTAATAGTAACTTTCCTTCTCCTCCATGAGAGTATTCACCAGGGGTTCCAGGAAGGGACTTGTGAGCAGTGTGTCAGGAATCAGCTTCGAAATCCGAACCATCACTTCATCCTCCTCGGGGGCAATCATGTCTTTTCGGATTCCATGGGTCAAATAATAATGATATCTCTTCCGTAAACAAACCACCAGGAAGAAAATGATCGATTGGTGAACTGTGCCACCTTCCCAGACCCATGAGCTGACAGGGAGCTAAGTCCACACAGTGTCCCTCCCTACCCTTCACTCGCTCAGCCATGTGGCCTGTGCTGTGACTTCATAAGCATGGCTATGAGATTGCTGGCGAGTCTCCCCATGACTCGAGAATTCGACCAGAGCTAGAGAGAAGTCAGTGAAGTACAGAGAAAGATTGGTCAAACACCATGCAGACAGGAACAGAGGGACGAGGCAGCATATCTGATGAGCTTTAAGAAGAGGAGTGAGCTCCTTAAAAGGACTCAATTCACTATCCTCAGTACTGGTCTTCTGCCAAGCAGTTTGATCCTATAGCTTGTAGCCATCAGTTGGGGAAGAAAGATCCTCAGAGACCTAATGAGACTTACGATAGCTCTTCTAATTCAACCATGGGCTTTTAATCCAACCATGAACACTGGAGTTTAGAAAAGCTACAGATGCACACACTGAATGAAAACGGCCCATGCCACCTGGTGACACTGAGAGTTTTGTTTCCTTAGGGCCTGCCTCTGAGCTGCTAATGGCTGAGTGGCTCTAACAATGGATCATTCCAAATAGATGAGAAGCACCAAGTGTAGGCAAGGGTTTGAAATCAGCTTTGAGTGTCAGTGCTGACTGCCTGAGGTCAGAAGAGGCTGAGCTACTCTTTTCCATCTGGAGAGAAAGCTGATTAGACGAAACACATCCAAACTCCCTCATTATAAGAACTGCCTGGGGTGGGGAGAGAGGCTCTAGTTAAAATGCAGCTCCACAGACCCCTCCTCAGACAATTTTTTAAAAACAAGCACTTCAAGTGATTATAATCTGCTGGCAACTTTGAGAAATGCTGAGTAGCTCTTACCCACAGAGACGTTATGTCAGCCAGGCCTGGCCTATTCCTGACTGCATTACCCCAGAAAGCTGTTGAATCAGTCTACACCCCAATTTCCACAGCTGGACAATAAGAATGATCATAGTAGCCAGGTTTTGAATGGGGTCAAATAAGGGTTAGCATAGAATTTTGCCAACAGCACATAATGACTGAGTTTTAATGTTTAAACTAGAAGCCCGGTGCACAAAATTCATGCACTGGAGAGGGGTGTTCTTCAGCCCAACTTGCACCCTATCCAATCTGGGACCCCTCGGGGGATGTCTGACTGCCTAAACAGGCATTTGGACATCCCTTTCACAATCTAGGACTGCTGGCTCCCAGCTGCTCACCTGCCTGCCTCATTGCTTCTAACTGCTTCTGCCTGCCAGCCTGATCATACCTTAATCATTCCCCTGCCAGCCTGGTTGATGCCTAACTGCTCCCCTGCCAACCTGGTCACCCCCAAATGCCCTCCCCTGCATATTCCTTCTTTATTAGATAGGGTTTTTTCCTTAGCATATTGGACAGCCCTAACTGTTTGGCTCAATGCATGGAGCGACGGCCTGCAGACTCAAGGGTCCCATTCGCATCAAGGGCATATACCCAGTGGGGAGTGTGCAAGAGGCACCTGTTCAATGTTTCTCTCTTGTAGATGTTTCGAGCTCTTCCTTTCCCTTCCTCTCTGTAAAAAATTTTATATATATATAAATTAAAATGAACATTTAAGATTCCTCCATATCCACCTGGCTGGTGTGACTCAGTGGTTGAGACCCCAGCCTGCCACCACTGGAAAGGCATCACACAGCCAGGCTGAGACCCCAGCCCATGCTCAATCTCAGCCTGGCCAGAGATCACGCTGCGGAGGTGTGCACCCCGACCAGGCTGAGACCGGAGCCCAAGCTGCCATTGCTGGCCAGGGGTGGCACCGCGAGGGCTGTGTGGCCCTGCTGGCATGAGACCCAGCCCGGGCTGCTGCCTGTGGCCGGGTGACCATGCGGTGGGGTAAACGGCCCCAGCCCAGGCTGCTGCCTGTGGCCGGGTGACCATGCGGTGGGGTAAACGGCCCCAGCCCAGGCTGCTGCCTGTGGCCGGGTGACCATGCGGTGGGGTAAACGGCCCCAGCCCAGGCTGCTGCCCGTGGCTGGGTGACCATGCGGTGGGGTAAACGGCCCCAGCCCAGGCTGCTGCCTGTGGCTGGGTGACCATGCGGTGGGGTAAACGGCCCCAGCCCAGGCTGCTGCCTGTGGCCGGAAGATCGTGTGGTGGGGGTGCGTGGTCCTGCCTGCCTGAGACCCCAGCCCAGGCTGCTGCCTGTGGCCGGGTGATCATGCGGTGGGGTAAACGGCCCCAGCCCAGGCTGCTGCCTGTGGCCGGAAGATCGTGTGGTGGGGGTGCGTGGTCCTGCCTGCCTGAGACCCCAGCCCAGGCTGCCACTGCTGGCCAGGGATCGCGCTGGGCACTGATGCCTCCCAGCCAGACACCCTGGGCTGCCACGGCTAGGTGGGGATCGCTGTGGGGGGGGGGGTGGGGGTTGAGGGGAGGGCGCCTTCGAGCTGTACACCCCAGACCGCCACCGCTGGGTGGACTGGGGGACTCGGGCAGGGCTAAGAGGACTGGCACCACTATTTTGTGGCTATGGGCACCGCCATTTTGGTAGAGGAGTGATGGTTAATTTGTGTATTACTCTTTTATTAGATAGAATAATTGAAACTTTGTAGCCTTAAGCGGAGGCCTGAGCTGGCAAGGGCAGGCAGAAACCTTGACTTCCTCCATCTCCAGAGAAACCCAAGTCTCCTCTGTGGCCGGCAGCCATCTCAGAATGGGTTAATTTGCATATTCACTCCTGATTGGCTGGTGGGTATAGTGTAGTATAGTCAATTTGCATATAACTCTTTATTAGATAGGACATTTTATCCTATCTAATAAAAGAGTAATATGCAAATTGACCACACCTCTGCTACACTCACCAGCCATGCCCACCAGCCAATCAGGAGTGAATATGCAAATAAACCCAACCAAGATGGCTGCAGCCACAGAGAGCAAGAGGGAGGCTTGGGTTTCCCTGATGATGGAGGAATCCAAGCTTCCTGCCTGCCCTTGCCAGCTCAGGCCTCCACTCAAGGCTACAAAGTTTCAATTATAGAAGACAAATAAAACCCAACAGAAATGGCTGCTGCCAGGAAGCTAGCAGAAGGCTTGGCTCCACTCCAGGCTTCAAAGTTTCAATTGAAAAGATAAATAAATCCCATATACCAGGGCCTCTGCTTGGGTCACTGGGGTGGAGGGGGGCTTGGCTGGCCTGTAAACCACCACAGGCCCCTTACCCAGGCTACCCCACACCCCAAGGGAACCCCCACCCTGATCTGGGACACCCTTCAGGGCAAACCAGCCCCCTCCCATGCACCAGGCCTCTATCCTATCTAATAAAAGAGTAATATGTAGATTGACCATCACTCCAACACAAGATGGCTGCTCCCATGTGGTCAAAGATCCTGCCCCCATTTGGACATAAAATGGCCACCACAAAATGGCCAGCAGGGGAGGGACCAGGCCTGCAAGGGAGGGCAGTTGGAAGCGATCAAGCCTGCAGGGGCGGGCAGTTAGGGGTGACCAGGCCGGCAGAGGAGGGAAGTTGGGGGTGACTGGGCCTGCAAGGAAAGGCAGTTGGGGGGGACCCAGGCCTGCAGGGGAGGGCAGCTAGGGACAAACAGGTTGGCAAGGGAAAAATTAGGCATCAATCAGGCTGGCAGGGAGTGTTTACGGGGTGATCAGGCTGGCAGGCAGAAATGGTTACGGACAATCAGGAAGGCAGCCAGGTGAGCAGTTTAGAGCCAGCAGTCCTGGATTGTGAGAGGGATGTCCAACTGCCCATTCAGGCCCGATCCCTCAAGGCATCCCAGATTGGAGAGTGTGCAGGCTGGACTTAGGGACATTTCCCCTTACCCCTATGCACAACTTTTGTGCACTGGGCCTCTAGTTCTATATAATAAAAGCCTAATATGCTAAGTGTCCAGGGGTATGGTGACCAGTCTACTGTTCAACCAATCAAAGTGTAATATGCTAATGATACCCTAAGGCTGCTCAACTGCTATCATGTGCACTGACCACCAGGGGGAAGGCATTGTGATCAATTGGTTAGCTTGCTGCTAGGGTCCAGCCAATCAGGACTGAGCAAGATGGGCCAGACATGCCCTGGAGCCCTCTTGCGGTCCCTCCCCAGCCTCAATCATGCACCGGTAGGGTCCCTTGGCCTGGCCTGTGCCCTTTTGTAATCCAGGACCCCTTGGGGGATGTCAGAGAGACAGTTTCAGCCCAATCCCTCAGGGTTTGGCTGGCAAGCGCTGCTGTGGTGGTGCAAGCCTCTCCTGATTGGGACTAAGTGGACACAGATCACAGCTGGCAGTGAGACCAAGATGAGTGGAGTGGCAGGTAGAAGCTGCAGGAGGCATTGGACTGCGAGTTTTGGCCACCCCAAGGGACCCCACCCATGCACAAATTTGTGCACCAGGCTTCTAATGTACTATAAACTCATAAGCTATTTATTCTAAATTTTTATTTTTCTCCTTTTAAGGTAGAGGTTAGAAACTCAAAAGGCTACGTAGAAACAAGCAGGTAACATTAATAAGTGACAGTTGACTGGAAATCTATACTAATAATAGAGGACTATGCAAATTATCCAGGAAGCTATCACATAATGAGCAATCAGGATGGGGGTGGGGCTGCGGCAGAGAACTCTCAGCACACCTGTACTGGGGGTCCGAAGGGTGCAGAGAGGAAAGAAGAGCAGATAGGCAGTTAGGGTGATAGGGCTGGGAGGGGGGAGTTGTTAGGGTATCAAGCAAGGAGGGAAGAATAGATAGGCAGTTAGGGTGATCAGGCCAGGATGGGGGAGTTGTTAGGGTATCAGGCAAGGAGGGAAGAATAGATAGGCAGTTAGGGTGATCAGGCCAGGAGGGGGGAGTTGTTAGGGGGATCAGGCAAGGAGGGAAGAATAGATAGGCAGTTAGGGTGATCAGGCCAGGAGGGGGGAGTTGTTAGGGGGATCAGGCAAGGAGGGAAGAATAGATAGGCAATTAGGGTGATCAGGCCAGGAGGGGAGAACAGATAGGCAATTAGGATGATCAAGCCTGGAGGGGAGCACAAATAGGCAGTTAGCATGATCCAGCCAGGAGGGGAGAGCAGTTAGCAGTTAGGGTGATCAGGCCAGCAGGGAAGAGCAATTAGGAGGATCAAGCTGACAGAGGAAAGCAGTTAGGCAATTAGGGTGATCAGGCTAGAAGGGGAGAGCAGATAGGCAGTTAGGGAGATCAGGCCAGCAGTGGAGAGCAGTTAGGCAGTTAGGGAGATAAGGCCAGGAGGGAAGATCAGTTAGGGAGATCAGGCCAGCAAGGGAGAACAGTTAGGGCCACCAGGCCAGCAGGGGGAGAGTTAGGGGAATCAGGCAGGAAGGCAAGTGAGCAGTTAGGAGCCAGTGGTTCCAGATTGTGAGAGGGATCCCAGATTGGAGAGGGTGCAGGCTGGGCTGAGGGACGAGCCCCCTCCCCCCCAAACCTTGTGCATGAATTTCGTACACCATGCCTCTAGTAAAAAAAAAATAGTAAGGAATGGTGGAAATTAACAATTTGGAGAATGTACCTCTCATCTAAAGGAGGCAGCTCCTACTCAGCTTGTAATATCTTAAAGTTTCAAGAGAAATTAAAAATCTAGCTCATGAGATTTCCCTCATACCAAATTTAGCCTATGGTGGGGTTGTCAGATGGGTTGGGATATACTTTACTAAAAAATTATTCATGTTTATCTGAAATTCAACTTTAGCTGGGTGTCCTGTTTTGTGTTTTGTTTTTGTTTTCCAAATTCTGGCAACCCCAGCCTGTGGGTCATCATTTTGCAACTTATGTTCTCAGAGGACCCAACGGTATTGGTTTCTAAGGCTTACTAGATCAGAGAATGCATACACACACACACACACACACACACACACACACACACACAGTTGACTGCCCTGGGTTTGAACATGCCCTGGGTGATTCTGCTGTTCCCCCCAGGTCATAATCACTGAGATAGAAATTGGGAGAAAGGAAGTGATGAGACTGTACCTCCAGGTCTGACTCAGATGGCTTGGCTTCTTTACTTTCTGTTTCCATCTCCTTCTGTAACATTGTGTTAATCTGCTCTTCTGGGCTCACTGGTCTGCTTCCTGGGGGAGTTTCAGAGGTCACCACCTCCTTCTTCCTGGGTGAGGAGGTCAAGGTCTTGTGGGCGGACTTGGTCCTGAAAAGAAGACATGGCTCAGCCCTCCCTCAGCAGAGGCTCTGAGCTGTCAGCCTGCCTTCTCCAGCCACGTGAGGGTCCTTCTGCAGAAGAAGCACTCCTCCGTGTCATCTGAGAGCTGTGGCATGAGCATCGACCTCTAACAGGAAGCATTGATAGGTATGTTAGCACTGGTTTGCTCAGTTGATTAATTTATTTTTATTTAGCGTCTTAAGTTTTTTTAAATTAAGGAGATTGCAGGGGAGGACCAGTGGTTATTGGGTATCTGGCAATGCTTTGAAGCTGAGAGGAGCATGGCTTTAGTGAGACCACAGCTTTTTCTGGTTCAGCCTGGTGTCCTGAAATCCTTTGTACCCATAGACACACCTTACCTGATAGGATCCATTTTGTCTATCGGCAGGGGCTTCATTTTCTTCCTCTCAGGCTCTGCCGAGCTTTTTGGTACTAGAATAGTGGAGAAGAAAGGTATCTGTGATGGGCAGTGTCATTGGGCCATCCTCTGTCTACAGAGATGTGATTCTCATGATTGTCCAGGAGCAGGCTAAGGGGGTGAACATGGTACAGTGGGATGAGGCAGATGTGGGTTCTGGTCCCACCTGCACTACTAATTACCTGTGTGATCTTGAAGAAGTGACTTCATCACTCCAGGCCTCAGTTTCTTCAATTGTAAAATAGGAATGAGCATGCGGTCCATTCATTCAACATTTGATAGGTATTAATAACTGCCTACTTGATTCACTCTCCAACCCTGTTGCTCTGTTTGCTAAATGTCACATGTATTATTGTTTCATATTTTTTAAATAGACTCAGATGTTTAAACTTAATATATTTATTTTAAGGAGATAATGTGCGATTATAAAAAAAACAAACTCAGTATTATTTCAGTAAAGGGTAACTACAAATAATTTTAATAAATGACATAAAACTCAACTATTCAACTTGCTTAAGTTTCTAGCCTAAGGGAATTAACAGAGGAAATTAATAGAGAAGTATTAATGACATACTAATATTAAATTGAAATTCTGAGAGAATTAAAGAGATCTGAAAACTCAAGATATATTTTGAGTTCATTCTTGAGCTCCTCATTAATCTACTCCAAATATTATAGTAATAGGCAAAATACTCTTTATTTTTTAAAATATATTTTATTGATTTTTTTATTGAGAGAAAAGGAAACGGACAGAGTTAGAAACATTGATAAGAAAGAAACATCAATCAGCTGCCTCCTGCACACCCCCTACTGGGAACGTGCCCACAACTAAGGTACATGCCCTTGACCGGAATCAAACCCTGGCCCTTCAGTCAGCAGGCCTATGCTCTATTCACTGAGTCAAACTGGTTTCGGCCAAAACACTCTTTAAATATAAAAAATATTGCTCCAACATACATCTAACAAGAATTAAAGGATAACCTGGTGGGATTAAATATATATATATATATATATAAAGTACTATGGAAAGAGGAACCAAGATGGTGGTATAGGTAAGTGTGGTACTCAGATCCTTCCACAACCACATTAAAATTACAACTAAACCACAGAACAACCATCATTCAGAACCGCCTGAAATCCAGCTGAATGGAAATCCTACAACTAGAGAAGTGAAGAAGAAACCACATTGAGACTAGCAGGAGGGGCAGAGATACGAAATGAACTGGTCCAAAACTCATGTGATATGTTTTGTTTTGTTTTAATTAGGAGAAATATCTAGGCTGTAGAGGTTTCTGTGAGGAGAAAGGGTCCTAGTCACATGACAGACCTCTCAGCCCAGGGTTCCAGTGTTTGGACGAGAACAGCGGAGATTGTAGCTGAATGACATGGAGCTGACAGAGACCCAGGCAGTTCCTCTTAAAGGACCAGTGCACAGACTTACTCGGACTAACTCCCTTTGAGCCCTAGTACGGGGGCAGCGCTTGAAAGTATCCAAGGTCATATGGGGAGGAACTAGATTGTCTGGCATCAGGGCAGGAACTCAGGGACAGCTTTCTTCCAGACAAAAGTGCTGGCAGAGGTACTTACTTGTTCCTCTGCTGGGACCTATCTCACCACAGAGCTGACTGGTAGTCACCATATCTGAGTCTCCATAAGTCTGGCCCACACGATCTACTCCATCCTGGAAATTCCCCAAGACCCTGCACCATCCAATTTGAATCCCCACTCAAGCTGTTTGTAGTGGCTTTTCAATGTGAATGGCCTGTCCTAGCTAAGGTTTCAGACTTTTCTAAAATCTTTCAAACAAGCATCAGCTGGCATCAGCATGTTCCATACCTATCAATGAGTGGCCCAGGCCTGACACTAGCAGGAACCTGCCTTAGTTCACAGTTTGGCCTCTCCTAGGAATCTCCAAGGCCAACATGAGTATCAGTCATCTGTAGATAGCTCTGTAGCTTATGCCAGATGGCCCCAGGTAGAAGTAGTCCCAGTAACTTTGGGCAGTGGCTGACTGTACATCCTGAGAGGTCTCAGAGCCAGTGGTGGACTGCTTCAGATCATGCCAGATTACAATTCTACCACATTCACACATGACACACTCAAGAGGCAGACTCATTGAGCACTGAAGCAACTCCTGGGGTGTTTCCTGAACAACAGTTCTTCCATTGTAGGCAATTGCCCTGGGGGTCAATTCCTCCCATTGATGCCAATAGCAATCAAGGCTCAACTACAACAGGACAGTTCACACAGCTCACACAGGGGCTGTACCTAGATTGCCCAGCTCAGGGAGGTGGGGAGGCTGAGCCACTGGGCCCTACAGGACACCTACTACACATAGCCACTCTTCCAATTCCAGAAGACATAGCAGCTCTACCTAATACATAGAAACAAAAAAACACACGGAAGCAGCCAAAATGTAGACAAGCATATCACGAAAGGAAGAAATCTCCAGAAAAAAATAACCCCACAAAACTAAGTGAAATGGAATCAAGCAAACTACTGGATACAGAGTACAAAATAATGGTTATAAGGATGCTCAAGGAATTTAATGAAAGCTTTAAGGAACTTACTGAGAATGATAAAGAACTTAGTGAGAAATTCAAGGATCTTAGTGAGAATACAAAAGACATGAAAAAGGACCAGTCAGAAATGAAGGGTACACTAGCTGAAATTAAGAATAATTTATAGGGAATGAGCAGTAGAGGATGTCAAGAATCAAATCAACAGTTTGGAACATGAGGAAGCAAAATCATCCAATCAGAAGAGCAAAATGAAAAAAAAATCCAAAAATATGAAGATAATGTAAAGAACCTCTGGAACAACTTCAAGTGTACCAACATTTGCATTATGGGGGTGCCAGAAGGAGAAGAGAGAGAGCAAGATATTAAAAACATATCTGAAGAAATAATAACAGAAAACTTCCCCTACCTGTTGAAAGAAATAGAGTTATAAGTCCAGGAAGCACATAGAACCCCAAACAAAAGGAATCCAAAGAGGACCACACCAAGACACATCATAATTTGAAAGCAAGGATCTATAACCAAGATTACTCTATCCAACAAAGCTATCATTTAGAATTGAGGATCATATAAAGAGCTTCACAGACAAGAAAAAGCTAAAGGAGCTTTAATACCACTGAGCCATGAAATGTTGAAGGGTCTACTTTAAGAAGAAAAAGATAAAAAAATATGAATACATATATATCAACAACTGAATTTAAAAATCAAAACAAATGAACAAGAAATCTAATGAACAAAATAAACTGATGAATAAAATAGGACCAGAGGCGTAAAAACATGGAACAAACTGATGAATCTCTGAGGGAAGGGGAAGGGTGGAAAGAGATTAACCAAAGATCTTATTGCATACCAGGAGCCCAGTACACAAATTCATGCACCTTGAAAGGAACTGTGGGCTTAAAGGCTGCAGTGGGCACAGAGGTGGGTCTCAGCCCACCTCTGCATCCCTTCCCAGCCCCTCCTGCTGCAGCTGCCGGCCCCCTGTCTGCTGGCAGCCCCACTCCCACTGCCGCCGCCAGTCCCATGTGCTGATGGCACCAGCCCCACCTGCACCTGCTGACAGCACAGAGAAACTGGGGCCTGCGCCAGGAGCAGGTGTGAGCAGTGCCAGTGTAGGCATCAAGTGCAAGTGCCAGGTGGGACCATGGTGCATGGGAGTAAAGAATTTTCATTAACCACCACAGCCTCACCCTGATGACAGTGACTGGTGCCCTGCTTTGGTCTGGTGCCCACACTCACCTGCTCTACCATCCCACTGCAGCTGACACTCATCATTTTCTGTGCTCTGCTGCCTGCTGCCAATGCCTGTTGTGTCCTGCACATACCCCCTGGTGGTCAGCACACATCATAGTGACTGGTTGTTTGTGTGTTTTACCATTCAGTCTATTTGCATATTAGCCTTTTATTATATAGGACTAGAGGCCTGGTGCATGAAATTCGTGCAGGGGGAGGGTGGTCCCACAGCCCAGACTGCACCCTCTCCAATCTGGGACCCCTCTCACAATCCACGACTGCTGGCTCCCAACTGCTCACCTGCCTGCCTTCCTGATTGCCCCTACCGCTTCTGCCTGCCAGCCTGATCACCCCCTGACCACTCCCCTACCAGCCTGATTGATGCCTACCTGCCCCCCTGCCAGCCTGTTTGTTCCTAACTGCCCTTCCCTGAAGGTCTAGGACCCCCACAACTGCCCTTCCCTGCAGGCCAGTCACCCCCAACTTCCCTCCTCTGCCGTCCTGGTCCATCCCAACTGCCCTCCCCTGCTGGCCATCTTCTGGTGGCCATCTTGTGTCCACATGGGAGAAGCCATCGTGTGTGTTACAGTGATGGTCAATCTGCATATTACTATTTTATTAGATAGGATCTGCATTACCCAGAGATAGAGACAATAGTGTGGTGAAGGCGTAGAGCAGGGCAGGAACAGGGTGGAAGAGGGCAATGGGGGGCCCTCTGTGAGACTCTCAACAATAAAGATTTTAAAACATAAAAATGAAAAAAATACTATGGTCAGCAGCTTCCAAATGGCTCCCAATGACATCCATCTTCTGGTTTCAGGCCTTATGAACGTCCTGTGAATGTGGGCTTGGCAATTCACTTCTAACACAGAATATGACAAAGGTGACAAAAACACTGTGGTTTCTGTCTTACTGGCCCTCTTCTCTCTTTTGTTTTCCCCTGTTCCCTCTGAGGGAAGCCAGAATTTATGGCTGCCCTATTGAGAGGGCCGTGGGGCCTTTCACCAATAGGTGGTCAGGACTGGAGACACGACTGAGCTGGGAGAAGGACCTTTAGGTGACTCTGCCCTGGCTGACACCTTGATTGCATGCTTGAGAGAGACTTTGAGCCAGAACCACCCAGTGACCCACATCCTAACTAATAAAGAGGAAATATACAAATTGACCATCACTCTGTCACAAAGGTGGTGGTGCCCAAAGCCACAAGATGGTGGTGCCCAGTCCCCTCAGCCACACCAGAGTCACCCTTTTAGCCCTTGCCACATGCCCCCACAGAGAGCAGACAGCAGGGACCTGCTTACGCCTGGCTATGGCAGCGAGCCAGAAATCAGACACCAGGGCCTTGCCTGCCCCTGGCCACAGCAGCAAGTGGCAAGCAAGCCCACACAGAGAGCAGACCCAGAGCCTATCGCGGTGATGAGCAGGCAGGTCCACAGAGAGCAGAGAACCATGGGAGCAGGCCTAAGTCGTCAGCAGGATGTCTCCTGAGGGCTCCCAGATTGGAGAGGGTGCAGGTTGGCATGAGAGACCTCCTCCCCATCACACCCCCCTACCCCACAATCCTCCCCCTGAACATGAATTTCGTGCACTGGGCCTCTAGTAAACCATAAGATAATAAGCAGTTTTAAACCAGTGGCCGCCAACTGGTAGTCCATGAGGTCCGAAAAGTTGGCAACCCATTTTAAACTGTTAAATTTGGGGATAATTTGTTATACAGCAATCAGTTAACACAAGTGCATACAGAATAGTGCTTGGCACATTGTATGTAAGGTTTTGGTGTATGTAAATGTAAGATCAGCCTTTACAATTATTCCCATTTCATAGGTGAGGTGACTGACTCTCTGAGGTTACCCAAAACTAGCTGCCATAAGAATGAAGCCAGGCTAGAACCCAGGATTACAAATCTCCCTTCAAGACCCCATTCTTCCACAGATACCTGATGGCAACTCCTGAATGACCCTCTTCCTAGGGACATTGATGGTGACCGGCTGGTAGACCTTCAGCAGGTCCCTCAGCTTCAGGTCCTGCGCTGTCAGGGAGTAATTGCTGGCAATGCAATCACTGGGTCCACAATGGCGGTGTTGCTCTTTGAAGGGTGCAGCCAGGGTCCATGAGGTGCGTTGCATCAAGGGGGGATAAAGGCTGTGTGACATGACTGTCTACAGGGAAGGCAAGCACAGTGAGGTGAAATGGGGGCCGTCTCTGTGAACGGCTCTGCTGGTGCTGCTCAGTGGGCTGGGTGCTGTCCCATGCACCGAGAGGTCACGGTTCACTTCCCAGCAGGCACGTGCCCCGGTTGGTGGCGGGTTTGATTCCCAGCAGGGTGCCTGGGCTCTGAGGGGTCTTAGCTACATTCTCACTGGCCATCGCAGAGTCCCACAGGCCTCATGCTGCTTCTATCTTCTGTAAACTCGCTGCATTGCTTTCTGAGTGGATGCCAGGTGCCCTGCCTGACCATTGTGAGGGTGATTTCTGAAATTAGGGATAATCACTGGCTTTCCATAAACAGTAAGTTTGAGAGTCAGGTAACTGATTTCTACTGTTTTTGTTCCTTATGGACATGGCTACAAAGTGGAAATAATCGCTCTCACTTTACAGCTGAAGATGAAGCATTTCAGGGAGTTTCAATAACGCAGCAGGCAGACTTCCCTGGTCATAGGAATGACCAAATCCACCAGTCCCACTGCCACCCCTGCCTGCCTGTCCCCAACGGGCCACCAGGTGAACAGACCTTATAGACTTCAGACGGCTCCTCATTTGCAGAAGCAGGCAGAGGGGGGAGCTCGGGCCGCCTCTGGGAGCGGCTCATATGATGTATTGAGTCACTTTTGGGGATCTGTAGGAAATGTGAACAAAGTCACTCTTTATGAATTAGCAAAGATTTCCGAGCTTCTAAGCTGGTGAGGAGTAAAGAGATTCCAGGAAGATTTTAGACACAGAGTTCTCATCCCCATCTGCTGTGTAGATCTTATTGTCAAATCATCCATCTGTCTTTCCATCAGCATTTCCTCTTTAGCTGCACTCTTATGAACAAATTCAGATTTTTTTTTCTCCAGTGAAGGGTCCAAATTCTAAGGGCACCCCAAGCTGCCCTCCCTTGTGTTGTTATGAAAGGGGGTGCCTTTTAAAAATACTGGTGCATTTCACATATGCACAATTGCAAACAGAAATTTACCCGTGCAGTAGCATTGCATGCTGTGTGTGCTTAGCACAGCCATTTTGTGCTTCCTGCAGAAAAATGTCATTTAAACATGTGGGAGCTGGAGCCACTTCCTTTCAGTGAGTGTGTGGGGAGTGAGCTTCAGAGACAGTGCAGGTGCCTCCCGAGCAGGGCTGAACGTGATGGCAGTGCTGCCTGATGCTGTGTGGTTCTGTCCCACACCAGCCCCCAGGTGCAGGACAACGGCTTCATCTAAAGGAGATGCTGCAATTTGACCCAACACTGGCGGAAGCTGCTGGGCTGGACTTGTTGAGAAGCGTTGCTGTACAGCACGTTCAAAATAGCTTCAATGTTCTGGCCCGTGTGGCTCAGTTGGTTGGGCATTGCTCCATGCACCAAAGCCTTGCCAGTTTGATTCCTGGTCAGGGCATATGCCCAGGTTGCTGGCTCCTCTCCCTGTAGGGGCATGCAAGAGGCAGGCAGGTGATTGATGTCTCTCTCACATCAATGTTTCTCTCTCTCTCTTCCTTCTCTCTCTCACTTCCTTTCTTCCTAAAATCAATAATAACTAAAAATAGTGTAAGGGATTTTCAAGGGCAATTTTAATTCTCTGTGATTGTTCACCTTATGCAATGACTTTGGACTGAACTCCTGTTAATATAAGACATTATGAGATTTGATCAATTTGGGTCAGCAAACTATGTCATGCAGGGTAACTGGCAATGGGTAGTGGGGACCAGGAATATGTGATCAGATGTTAGCCACCCCATTCTCCAGCCAACCCCTCACTGATGACTCAATCTTGCAAAGGAATAACAACATCTGCCATTCTTTCAAATTATTATGTGCCAAACACTTACGAGAATTTTTATACTCACATCCTAGCTAAAGAAATGAAAACCCAGAGAGGATGGGTAACACAGCCTAGCCACACAGAGGTGCTTTTAAAGGCACATCCTCCATGTCCCAACATAGTGGAAACAGTGTCACTTACATGAAAAATTATTCTGGGAACGTTTTTATCTTAAAAATAAACAAAAGAGCAAACCCATAAGGAAAGGTGCGTCCGGAGCCTGGGATCTTGACAAGCAGAGTCACTTCACTGCCCCCGGCCTTATTCAGGACAAGTGGTCGCACCAGCGACAGAACAGAAACATGGGGTGCTCCGGCTCTCCCTCGAGCACGACACCTTTGAGACCCATGGACCCTGTTTTTCCCTCAGAGAACGTGCTTTGTGGGCTTAAATCGCTGTCTGTCTCTCTGCTCTGGACTTGGATTTGAAGGCTCTAAGAACCGGGCGATCATTTCCACACCCCTCACTCTTTACTGAATCAAGACGAAATCTGCAGCGATGGGTGAGTAAGATGAAAACACTGCAGCATCAGCTTGAGAGAAGCCTGGCCGTCCCCAGCAGGTGCTCTACTATCCAAGCCGGGTCTGGGCAGCAGCAGTTTAGGAGCATGAAGTCATTCACGGCTCCCTTCAGGGCTCCAGATGTACAGTTAGATACTGACCTTTGCAAGCAACGTTTTGTGGTCAGTGGAAACTTTACCTTGGCCTAGCTTTTAAATCTGCTTCAAATAAAAATCTTTGTTTGTTTTTTTATTCTCACCCAAGGATATTTTTCCATTGATTTTCAGAGAGTGGAAGAGAGAGGGAAAGAGAGAGAGAAATATCAGTGTGAGAGAAACATATCAATTGGGTGCCTCCCA
Source organism: Antrozous pallidus (assembly GCA_027563665.1). NCBI lineage: Eukaryota > Metazoa > Chordata > Mammalia > Chiroptera > Vespertilionidae > Antrozous > Antrozous pallidus. The sequence goes on along the minus strand of CM050512.1, from coordinate 120,109,590 downwards.
CACATCCCCTGACCAGGGGAGGAGCCTGCAAGGTACCTGCCCTTGACAGGAATCAAACCCAGGACCCTCTGGTCTGCAGGCTGATGCTCTATTCACTGGCTAGGGATCAAATAATCGTCATTAAAAGAGCAACTGAATCTTAGCTCTCACAACCAAGAATCTGGCACCTAGATTGGGTAGAACTGTTAGTTTCATGTGGTTTATTTCAGGTCACATGTGATGTTTGCACATCCTCACACAGGCCACTCCCAAAAGCTCGCCTGAGGACCTGCTACAGCAGAATCACTAGTCTTAGCTAAAAAGACAGACTCCAGGGCCACACTCCAAACCTTCTGCATTAGCATCTTTGGGAATGAGACCAAGTTTCTATGTTTTAAGAGATTCCCAGGATATTCTGATGTGCAGCCAGTGTTGAGAACTGTGGGATAAAATATATGGTCTAATGGCCTTAGAAGGGAAGGGGAAAGAAGGGAACAACAGGTGAAACTTTCCCAGTAAAATCTGAGGATTGGATAAAAAAGCCTAATTCAGCAAAAAGCACACTTCAAAGGACACAACATAAACATGTGGTGAGCATACTAGCTCAGTCGGTGAGTCACACGGCAATTGACCTGTGATTAAAACATCCCTTTCCCACCCACTCCCCAGTGTCTACATGTTGAAAATATGGGTTAAGAAAAATAAAAATACTTTAGAATTCATACATACCTCTGGAGATGAGCAATCCAATTCACTCATATTGTACATTATAGTTGGAACTATTTTTTAAAAAGGAATAAGGAGTTCTGTTTCTTCCTCTCCTACCCGTGGGTCTGAAATCCACACTTCCTTAGAGCATCATAGGGATGACACAGACAATGGAACTTTCCAGATGTTCTAAACTCTGTCCACGGGACTGCCTCTATGAGGTCACAGCCTTCAAGCCCCTGAGGAGCTCCCTGGTAAACAAGGAGAGAAAGGGAAGCTAGAGAATCAAGAGGCAGCCTGGGCTTCTGCTGGGCTTTGGGATGCGGTTCCAGCTCCCCTTACCACGGCCCCTCTGCTGTCCCAGGGACACCCCCAGATCACTGGGAAACGGAAGCAGAGTTACACAGTAAAATAGAGAACGGGGAGAAAGCACCCCAAAACAATATCCCAGGCAAACAAACTCGTCTGCCCCTCCCTGGGCTGTTAATATTGGAGGCGCTAGGACCCAGCTTCGGTGTCTGTTGTGAAGGAAGAAAGGCCTCTGTGGTGCCCAGACACAAGCCTGGGCATGACCACCGTGTCCGGAGCCCCCTTTGCTGGAGGGCAGCCAGCCCGCAGGAGACGTGCGACAGGGCAGAGAGGGCATTTAGCAACGATCCAGGGAGGGAGTGTGAGTGGCATTAGGGACTGTGCCTTTGGTCTTAGATTTTGAGGTAAACAACAAAGACTTTTTTAGTATAAGTATGTCTCATTCAACAGCTGAACATACTAATATTAAAAAGTTATGCTTACCTGGAGTTAAACCAGGGGTGCTGCATTTTATTTGTTGAAACTGGAAACATGGAGAAAAGAGGTCCACTGGGGTCTAGGTTGTCTGCATCTCTGTGGTGTGAACAGTACAGGGTCTCCATCTGTTGTGGGAAGTTTTTCACACAGTCCTATTCAGAGGCCAGTCTGTCCTGTTCTGGCAGGTCTGAATGGCTGCTTAGCCAGAGTAAAACACTGGAGGGACATAGGAGAGACTGCACATGGGATTGCTTCATTGACCCAAATCATCAACAGCCATGTCGGGAGAGATGCTACAACCCCTGTCATCAGAGGGTAAACAATGTGGTGGAGGAGGCAGCTGATACACAAGGAAAAGCGAATTGGGGCTGGCCCTCCAAAGATGACAGAGGTGGGAGGAATAGGGGGATTCACAGAGCCACCCCTAGATGGCACCCTTGAATAAAAACCTCAGCGAAAGTCCCAACCAGCTTTCCAAAACAGCACCCAACAGAGAATAATGGTTGTGCAGCATTGTTCTAAAACAAAACAAACAAAACAAAACAAAACCTTTTCCTGGGTGGGACACCACCAGATTGCAGGAAGTCGCACAGGACTGACCTAAACCTCACAATTCAGGGATGCTGTCCATGTCCTCCAATCCCCGCCACCATTAGCTCCCCTCTCATGGCTGGTGTGGAGTGACAGCCTGTCCCGTAGCTTATTTTTATTATCAGTCCACGCTTATTTTTCTATACACAAGCCTGATCACTCCAGGAAACATGAGTTAGCAGAAGTGACACCAATACATATTTTGGAGCCTGTAATTCAACCAGGTGCTGAGTTCTTTACAGCCAGCCCCACTGCAACGCTGGCTGCTTTCTCCTTGCCTAAAGAGCCATTTTCCAGACCAGAGGAGAGAAACCGAAGAGCTTACATGCTTACTAGAGGCCCAGTGCACAAAATTTGAATACGGGTAGGGTCCCTAGCAGCTGCTGGCAGGGGGCCTCCCTTTGTTCCACACTGCCCCCTGGTGGTAAAGCACTCGTCATAGCAAGTGATCGAACTCCAGGTCAGTCAAACTGCTGAGGAGACACTTTGCATATTACACACACACACACACACTAGAGGCCTGGTGCACAAAATTCGTGCATGGGGGTAGGGGGGTTCCTCAGCCCAGCCTGCACCCTCTCCAATCTGGGACCCTTCAAGGGATGTCCGACTGCCCATTTAGGGGATCGGGCCTAAATGGGCAGTTGGACATCCCTCTCACAATCCAGGACTGCTGGCTCCCAACTGCTCCCCTGCCTGCCTCCCTGATTGCCCCTAACCACTTCTGCTGGCTAGCCTGATCACCCCCTAACCACTACCCTGCCAGCCTGATTGATGCCTAACTGCTCCCATGCCAGCCTGTTTGGCTCCAACTTCCCTCCTCTTTTGGCCTGGTCACCCCTAACTGCCCTCCCCTGCAGGCTTGATTGCCCCCAACTGCCCTCCCCTGCTGGCCTGATCACCCACACTGCCCTCCCTTGTAGGCCTGGTCCCTCCCATCTGCCCTCCCTGCTGGCCATCTTGTGTCCACATGGTGGCAGCCATCTTGTGTGTTGGAATGATGGTCAATTTGCATGTTACTCTTATTAGCTAGGATAGATATGAACTGCTTGTGGACATGGGCAAAGAGGGTGGTGAAGACCCGAGAGAGGGGTGAATAGGGCTGGAAAGGGGGTTGGGCGAATGGGAGACACCTATAATACTAAAAAACAAGAACAAAAATAGTTCTTTCCCAGGGTGCTATGGCCATAGGCCACAGAAGAGATATAATCAGCACAGGTCCTGGACGGAAAGTGCCAAGAACTAATGGTGCAATAGCAGGCCAGCTCTCAGGTCTGTCACTCCACAGAGAACGCTGAGGCTCAGCGCGATCACTGGTCTGGGGTCACACAGTGAGAGGCAGCCCTGGGACAGAGCCCAGGAGTGGTGCTGGCCCCCATGCCAAGCCCGTGGTCTTAACCAGTATTCTCCATGGTAGCAGCTCTCAACCACCCCCAGGGGGTTTGTGGTAATGCCTGGGGACATTTTTAGTTGTCACAACTGGGAGGAAGGGTAGTACCAGTGGCCTCTAGGGGGTCGAGGCCAGGGATGCTGCTAAACTTCCTGCAATGCAGGACAGGCCCCTCAACACAGAACTTTCCAGCGCAGTCAACCCTGCTGGGCGGCCTGCCAGGCCAGGGAGCACGTGTGCTGGCTCTTCCTGGAACCAAGGGACTTGGGCTTAGACTCCCGTCTGTAAAAAACGGAGATACTAGCTCAGGACGCTTGCATTTGAGAAGTGATGCTTAAAATCTTCCAACCGAAATCCTACTCCAAATACCCTGAGCTCCAGAGATGCTTCCAGAAGACCTTCCCGTGCGCCTGTTCCAGGGATGGCTGAGCACTCTCGCGTCTCCACGGAGAATAAGAAGGGCGACTCCCTGTGAGCCAGTTTCCTCCTCTGTCTGCCTCTGGGCTGGTCCTCGTCGTGCCTACGGGCCAGGAGTCCTTGGGCTGCAGTGCACTCTGCCCGGGGCACCACAGGCTCAGAGCCAGCCTGAGCGAGGCGTGGGCGTGTCTTGGGGCGGGGCCTTGGGCGGGGCCTGAGCGGGAACGGGGGCCGAGCGCGGTGGGGCGGGGCCTGAGCGGGGGGGAGGGCCTGAGCGGGGGGGGAGGGCCGAGCGCGGCGGGGAGGGGCCTTGGGCGGGGGGGGCGGGCCGAGAGCGGCGGGGCGGGGCGGACAGCACTCTCCGCCCTCGCCTGCGAGGCTCTTCCTACTCTGGCTCCTCCGGGGCTCCAGCTGCGGGCGCCTGTTAGCGGCGCCGCGGGGCCCGGGTGAGAGAGTTCGCTGGGCGGGCGCGGGGTGCCGGAGTGCGCTGCAGAGCCCCCTGCGGGGCAGGCGGTGGAGGAGCCTGGGGAGCGGCTGGAGAAGGCCCTGGGTGCGCGGCCCGCAGCCGCCGGCAGCGGTTCAGGGAGAGGGTGAGTGTACTCCGCGGCCTGGACCCCGGGAGCTCAACTCCCCGCGCGGCCCCACACCTGCCAGTTTTGAGTGAAAGGGTTGCCAGCCCCACCCCACCCCGAGACCCCGCCCGACGTGGGAAACCTGGTTGAGGAGTTCTCTCCCGAGAACCCCCTCCTGTCACTGCAGAGCCCCCTAAAGTCAGGGAGGGCGCTCCCCTCTCCCGGAGTTCCCCTTTCCAGCCCGCCCTCCGGGCCACGCGCTTCCCCGCAGGCACCACGGCCCTCCCCGAAGAGCCTGTCCCCTGGGCGCCGCCCCGGCCTCTCGGAGGCGGAGAGAAGCGAGGAGGGCCTGAGTGAGCCCACAGCCCAGCCCCCCGCCCCCGGGGGCCGGTTGGGAAGCCGTTGCCCCCGACGGCGGGGCGAGCGGCTCTGTGCGCTGGCTCCCGGGGAAGGCTCCGGCGCGGGCGGCCCTGGCCCGGCGTTCCCATCCACGCCCGCCACCCCCTGGAGCTCCCCAGACCGGTCCTGCAGGCCTGGAGCGGCCCGCCCCGGGAGACCAGTTAGGGGAGCTGGGCCTGTTTCCCTGGCTGCGGAAAGGAGATTGGGGGAGAGGAGTGCCGACAACTTCCCAAACTCAGCATCGCCGCCCGCCGCCGGAGACGGCGTTCGCGGGGCCCGGCCGCTTCGGGCGAGGGGCCTGCTGCCGGGCTAGCAGGGGCTCTGCCACCGGCGGTTAGAATGCGCCCAAGTGTGCCGCCGGGCCCCGTGGACATTAACCGCTACCCTACACGTGGGGTGTCAGTAAAAATAAGTGTGTGCGGTGGGGCAGAGTGTCATCGCGGCCACTCGGGAGGGCCAGGGATGGTCCTGGCGCAGCGCAGCTGGGAGCCAGCGGTTTGGTGAGAGCAGTAAGGCAGAAATCGGTCACCATCATTGTTTGAGAAAGGCTTGGGGGGGGGGGGGCAGTGGGGCTTGAAATAGTACATTCAGCTTTCTTGCTTCTTCTGTCTTTTCAGTGTTTTGTACATAAGCTCTCGGGGATGACACCCATACGATTTTGTTAATGTCCTTCTAGGCCTTTTACTACGAGGTATGTACATAAAACACGTATGTAACCGTATGAAGCCTTTTGTAGTTTTTTCTCATAGGCATGTTTTCATGTCACCGAATAGCTACATTGTCATTTTAATGGCTGTCCAACACTCCGTTGTATGAATTTGTCATTATTTAACCAGTTTCCTACTAATGGACAGTTAGCTTCTTTCCATTGTTTTGCTATTAATTATCTATACTAATAAAAGGGTAATATGCTAATTAGACTGGATAGACCAGGCGTCTGGGTCCTTCCAGACAAAGCCGCAGTGGCGGGGCAAAGGCTAGTTCCGTGTCGGCACTGACACCGCGGCCGTTTGGATGACACGCGGTCCATACAGAGAAGTATGGGGCCGCATGCCGAAAAGCGCATTTCATCCTCAGCTACTGCAATCCGTATCTCTCAAGTTGTGTCAGTGACAGGTGGGGCACCAAACATGGTGGGGGGAAAGTCAGATTTGTCAAATTGTTTACGGAAGCTATTGGACATCTGATTGTGCCTTTTCATCGTATCATCCATCAGGAGGTTTTATGTGCCAAGGCAGGATTCACCGACTTAAACGACTTAATGTCAGTTGTTACAAAAATAGCTAATTTAATAGCTGCTCACCCACCCCCTTCACAAGCGAGAATTTGCTGCACTTTTACTGGAGGTTGATTCCACCTACAGTGGACTGCTGATGTACAATAATGTAAGATGGCTGAGCCGAGGCAAAGTTCCTGAGCGCTTTGTGGAGTGCTTTGAAAAAATTAAGGTATTTCTTGAGGATAAGGATCTGGGGAAGTTTTCTCAGCTCAATGATGATAAGTGGGTCAACACCCTGATATTTTTTACAGATCTCTCTGTTCATATTAATGACCTGAACTTAAAGTTACAAGGTTTTGGCAAAAGTATTGACGTTATGTTTGGATACATAAAAGCTTTTGAAAGTAAACTTAAAATTTTCAAGCGAGATGTAGAAACTAAAACTTATAATTATTTTCCTCAAGTAACAAAGTATTTTGAGAAGGCCAACTGTATCCTATAAAATGAAATGGAACCCTTGTATATAAAGTATCAGCATGTTTTAGACTCATTATTTGACCAGTTCAGTGGTAGATTTAATTAATATAGAAGCCTAGAACAGACCATAAAAATAATTAAGTATCCTGATGTAGTAGTCTACAGTAGTTTGGAATTCAGTGGTTTCCAATGGATGCAAATTGATGATTTGGAGATGCAACTTGCAGAATTTAAGACAGCATCTGGGCTCAGGTGTTTGTCGACTTGAGGTCAAAGCTTGAGAATCTGGAAAGGTGCCGCTTGGAGAATCAAGAGGAGTGCCACTATGAACAGGAAATTCGGAGTGCCTGGAGCCGATTACCTGACACTGTTAGCACCCTGAAAAATATAGCATTGACTTTACTCAATTTTTTTTTCTCTACATACTTTGGGAGACCTTATTCTCAGCATTAAATAATATCAAAACCAACAACAACAAAAAAGATTGACAGATGAAGTTAGTAGCGCTTGCTTGGGCTTGAAGTGTACAAAATACCAACCTTCAACTGAAGGTTTAGCCAATGAAATTCAGCAACAAAAGAGTCACTAATAGGCAGGTTAATTAAAGAATTTCCCCTCTCCCTCACTTATCTTAGTTCACGGCACCCCACACACGTTAAATAATATCAAGACCAACAAAAGAAACCGACTGACAGATGAACAAAGAAGTCACTAAGCAGGTAAGTCAAATAATTAGTTTTTGGTTTAAATACAGTTATATATTACAATTATACATTTTTGTTATTTAAACTATGAATATTGCGGAATTATGTTTTTTTCCTTGAAGTGACACACCACCCAAGTTATGCTTGGTTTCTTGATGAATTTTGACACACCAAGCTTAAAAGGTTTTCCATCACTGGCATAGTTGTTAAGGGTGATCAGGCCAGCAGGGGAGTGTGGTTAGGGGCGATCAGGCTGGCAGGCAGAGGCAGTTAGGGTTGATTAGGTTGGTAGGGGAGAGTGTTAGATATGATCAGGCCAGCACCAGAGAGTGTTAAGAGTGATCAGGTTGGCAGGGGAGAACAGTTAGGGGCATCAGACTGGCAGGCAGAAGGGTTAGGGGCGATCAGGTAGGCAGGCAGAGGCGGTTAGGGGAGATCAGGTAGGCAGAGGCAGTTAGGTAAGATCAGGCAGGCAGGCAGAGGCAGTTAGGGGCGATCAGGCAAGCAGGCATAGTGGTTAAGGGTGATCAGACAGGCAGGCAGGTGAGCAGTTAGGAGCCAGCAGTCCCAGATTGCAAGAGGGATGACCCAGATTGGAGAGTGTGCAGGCTGGGCTGAGGGACCACCCTTCCTGGCACTGCATGAATTTCATACACCAAGCCTCTAGTAGTATATTATAATCAGGGCTATACTCATTGCACATCTTTTTGGTACATTGTGATATGCCTGTTTTATTGCCTTCATGTGTCTGGAAAAGGAAAGTGTTGGATCAAGGTGTGTGCAATTGGAAATTTTGATGGATATTGCCAAGTTAACCTCCATCTTTTTACTCACTATTAATCCGAAGATAGTAGAAGCTATTGTTGGGCCAGTTGCTGAGACCATTGATGCTTTAAGAAACTTTTTGTTTTCTCCAGTGACAACAAGAGACAGGGTGACGAGAGATTCAGCTGGTGGAAGAGTTAATCCCTAAAAGACTAAAGTGTGTTGCAGAATGGCCAAAGAGGACACCCCAAGTACCTCAAAGGACTTGCAGGAGTTGCAGAGGAAGCTGTCTTTGCTCATAGAATCTGTCCAGAATAACTCGAAGGTCAGTTTCCAATCAGTATGCGTAATGGAAAATTCCAAGGTAACATTAGCTTAAACCCCATAGAAAGCTCTCTCTCAAGCAGAAAAACTTTGGAGGTAGGTCAGGAATCTTTGTAGCTTACCACGCTGCTTGCTATGTCTAAGTTGTGACCTTCAAGTTCATTGTACAAGATGGCTAGCCTCAGCCATCATAGCCACATTCCAGGCAATAAGAGGGAGGAGAGGGGGAAGAAAGACTTGCAAGCCACTGTGAATTTCAGGAAACTTCGGAGAGTCACATGTACAGCACATGCAGTTTCACCTCATAGGCCAAAAGCTCAGCTGCAGAACCAGCCCCTGCACAATGCAGTTCTTCACTGGATGTGGACAGGCTGCTCTCAGTCTAGGTCACAGATACCGGGGATGTTTTTAACTTTGTTGTTAATTTGGGCTTTTCTATTACCCTGAAAATGAGGGGGCCGAAATTGGAGGTCTGAGTTCGGTATTCCATCAGAAACCCAGTGTCCAGTAGAAGTGTGGTGTGAGCCACTGATGTATTTAAAGTTTTACAGTGACTGCCCTGGCCAGGCAGCTCCACTGGCTGGAGCATCTTTCCAAGCACCAAAAGGGTGTGGTGTGGTTTTGGTTCTTGTCGGCACATACCTAGGGTGCAGGTTTGAGCATGGCCCGGGGTACATATGGGAGGCAACCTGTCACTGTCCCTCTCTCTCTCTCAAAAAAAAGTAAAATAAAATAAAATAAAATAAATAGGAAAATATATCCATGGGTGAGTATTAAAAAAATTGTTATGTTTTCTAGTGGGCACATTTAAAAATTAAAAGAAGGTAGAAGAAATTCATTTTAGTAATGTATTTTATTTAATATAGCATACCCAAAATATCATTTCAACATGTAATCATTATAAAAATTATTAATGAAAAAAGTTATTTAGATGCTTTACTGTTTTTTAATACTAAGTCTTGGAAATCCAGTGTGCACTTCACATAACATATCTTACTTCGAACTAGCCACTTTCCAGGGATTCAGTAGTTATTCAATGGTGATGGGACTTCAGATAGTATATTTCTCTTCCCTGCATTTGTCTTTATAGCTTTCTTTTATGTGCCTTATAGCATTTTGTCAGGAAAATAATAGGAGCTCCCAGATATAGCATTATTAACATTTTGTTGTATGTTCTTCTAGACTTTCTTTCTGGGCAATCCTATATAATTAAGAGGTAATATGAAAATTGACCATTATGCCTCGCACAAGATGGCCACCCCATGTGGTCACAAGATGGCTGGCAGGGCAGGGCAGTTTTGGGCAATTAGTCCAGCTGGGGAAGGTAGTTAGGGGCAACCAGGCCAGCAGGGGAAGCCAGTTAGGGGTGACCGGGTCTGCAGAGGAGGGCAGTTAGGGGTGACCAGGCTGGCAGGTGAGGCTGGCAGGGGAGTGTTAGGGGGTGATCAGGCAGGCAGAAGCAGGGGCAATCAGACAGGCAGGCAGGCCAGCAGTCCCAGATTGTGACAGTGATAACCAATTGCTAGTTTAGGCCTTGTGGGATCGGACTTAAACCAGCAGTCAGACATCCCTTGAGGGGTTCCCAGATTGCAGAGGGTGCAAGCTGGGCTGAGGGACAGCACCCCCTCGAGTGCACAAATTTCATGCACCAAGCCTTTAATCTCTATATATAAAAGCCTAAGCAACCTTTACAACCGAATGACTGGAACAACCGTAATGACTGGTCAATCAGTCACTCTGATGTGGACTGACCACCAAGGGAGAGATGCCCAACACAGGAGCTGCCCCCTGGTGGTCGGGGTGCTACCACAGCTAACCTGTGGCCCCTCCCCCACCCACCTGGCTGGACCCCCCCAATTGGCCCTGATTGGGGGGACCAAGTGACCAACCTCCTGCAGCCCTTCCACCCCACCCCCTTAGCCAACCTCCCTCAGCCCCTCCCCCCCAGCCAGCCAACTGGTCCCCTGATAGGTCTTGATTGTCAGCCAGGCCGAAGGACCTCACCTGTGCACGAATTCGTGCACTGGGCCTCTAGTATACACATAAAATTGTGCATGTTGGGTAATGAACTGTTTTGTGATCTCTCTTTGTGCTGGATAGCACAGTCCCACTGTTGGAGAAGATACCACTCTGTGATCTGGAGTAATACACTCTATAGAGACCCTTTCTCCACTAGTCCAATGTTGCAGGCACTCTGTGGACTTAGACAACTTTTTCTTTTTCTTTTTTTAAAATATATTTTTATTGATTTCAGAGAGGAAGGGAGAGGGAGAAAGAGATTGAAACATCAATTATGAGAATCACTTATCCCCCCACTGGGGATTGAGTCTGCAACCCAGGCATGTGCCCTTGACTGGAATCAAACCTGGGATCTTTCAATCCACAGGCCGACACTATCCACTGAGCAACACTGGCTATGGCTAGACAGCTTTTCTTTCCATTGGACAAGCAGCAGGGTGAAACTATTGTTACTAAAAGTTAACTCATCTACCTTCTACAATTGATTGTCATTATATGTGTTAGCTGTATCCTGTAAAGTTACCTCCAGCATTGAATTAGCAAATACTGGACCTCTGCTCCCAGGAAACACAGGATTAGGTTCTGGCAAACTCCTGGTCACAGCATCTCCATCCACGATTAATACATACCTGTTGCATTGCCATTTCTGTTTAAAGACACCTTACTTAAGCTGTGTGGTTGACTGAGCACTTGCTACAGGCCAAACACTGACCAGGCATATGGTGTGTCTTCTTTCATATCTTCACCCCCTTTGACTTAGACATTACAGCATATGAACTCTGGCCTCCTGGCATTTCTTCCGTCTTTACCTTCTGTCCTCAGCCAGGGCCATTGGACTGGATTTGGGCTAGAGCCGTGGTCGGCAAACTGCAGCTCGCGAGCCACATGCGGCTCTTTGGCTCCTTGAGTGTGGCTCTTCCACAAAATACCGCGGCCTGGGCAAGTCTGTTTGGAGAAGTGGCGTTAGGAGAAGTTTAAGTTTAAAAATGTTGGCTCTCAAACGAAATTTCAGTCGTCGTGCTGTTGATATTTGGCTCTGCGGACTCATGAGTTTGCCGACCTCTGAGCCAGAGCAGCAGTCGCCAACCGGTGGTCTGCGAGGTCTGAAAGCTTGGCGACCACTGGGCCACAGGACTAGATCATCAGTGGGGTCAGCCCTGACGTTGTCAGAAAGCTCTGAGGCAGAGCACTTTCTTTTAAAATGTTTATTGAATTAATATTAATTGTAGGCCCCAGATCAGGAGAGGCTAAGAAAAAAGTAGATTCCTCAAGGACTGAAGTAGCACAGTCCCGCTTTTCTCCTGGATCCGCAGCAAGTCCCCTTGAAGTTTCCCTGACATCTGCTTCCATACTCATGTCCTGTGCCGCCCCTCAGAGCCATCAGCCACCAGGCTAGCAGCGCGGGCTGTCCCATTTCCACAGTCTCCCTAATGGCCTCTTGCACAGGACCGCTAGGCTCATCCTTCTTAGGTTATTTTTTCACTATCCTGCTCACAATCCTGCTCACAATCCTGCTCACTATCCTGCTCACAGTCCTGCTCACAGTCCTGCTCACAATCCTGCTCACAATCCTGCTCACAGTCCTGCTCACAGTCCTGCTCACTATCCTGCTCACTGTCCTGCTCACAATCCTGCTCACTATCCTGCTCACAATCCTGCTCACAATCCTGCTCACAGTCCTGCTCACTGTCCTGCTCACAGTCCTGCTCACTATCCTGCTCACTGTCCTGCTCACAGTCCTGCTCACTATCCTGCTCACAGTCCTGCTCACTATCCTGCTCACTGTCCTGCTCACTATCCTGCTCACAGTCCTGCTCACAGTCCTGCTCACAGTCCTGCTCACTATCCTGCTCACAGTCCTGCTCACAGTCCTGCTCACTATCCTGCTCACAGTCCTGCTCACTATCCTGCTCACTGTCCTGCTCACTATCCTGCTCACAGTCCTGCTCACAGTCCTGCTCACAGTCCTGCTCACTATCCTGCTCACAATCCTGCTCACTATCCTGCTCACAATCCTGCTCACTGTCCTGCTCACAGTCCTGCTCACTATCCTGCTCACAGTCCTGCTCACAATCCTGCTCACAGTCCTGCTCACAATCCTGCTCACAATCCTGCTCACTATCCTGCTCACAATCCTGCTCACTATCCTGCTCACAATCCTGCTCACAGTCCTGCTCACAGTCCTGCTCACTATCCTGCTCACAGTCCTGCTCACTATCCTGCTCACTATCCTGCTCACAGTCCTGCTCACTGTCCTGCTCACTGTCCTGCTCACTGTCCTGCTCACTGTCCTGCTCACAGTCCTGCTCACTGTCCTGCTCACTATCCTGCTCACTGTCCTGCTCACTGTCCTGCTCACAGTCCTGCTCACTATCCTGCTCACTATCCTGCTCACAGTCCTGCTCACTGTCCTGCTCACTGTCCTGCTCACTGTCCTGCTCACTGTCCTGCTCACTATCCTGCTCACTGTCCTGCTCACAGTCCTGCTCACTGTCCTGCTCACTATCCTGCTCACTATCCTGCTCACTATCCTGCTCACTGTCCTGCTCACTGTCCTGCTCACTATCCTGCTCACTGTCCTGCTCACTATCCTGCTCACTATCCTGCTCACTGTCCTGCTCACTATCCTGCTCACTGTCCTGCTCACTATCCTGCTCACTGTCCTGCTCACAGTCCTGCTCACTGTCCTGCTCACAGTCCTGCTCACTGTCCTGCTCACTGTCCTGCTCACAGTCCTGCTCACTATCCTGCTCACTGTCCTGCTCACTGTCCTGCTCACTGTCCTGCTCACTGTCCTGCTCACTGTCCTGCTCACTATCCTGCTCACTGTCCTGCTCACTATCCTGCTCACTATCCTGCTCACTGTCCTGCTCACTGTCCTGCTCACAGTCCTGCTCACTATCCTGCTCACTATCCTGCTCACTGTCCTGCTCACTGTCCTGCTCACTATCCTGCTCACTGTCCTGCTCACTGTCCTGCTCACAGTCCTGCTCACTGTCCTGCTCACTGTCCTGCTCACTGTCCTGCTCACTGTCCTGCTCACTGTCCTGCTCACAGTCCTGCTCACTGTCCTGCTCACTGTCCTGCTCACAGTCCTGCTCACTGTCCTGCTCACTGTCCTGCTCACAGTCCTGCTCACTGTCCTGCTCACTATCCTGCTCACTATCCTGCTCACTGTCCTGCTCACAGTCCTGCTCACTGTCCTGCTCACTATCCTGCTCACTATCCTGCTCACTATCCTGCTCACAGTCCTGCTCACTATCCTGCTCACTATCCTGCTCACTGTCCTGCTCACTGTCCTGCTCACTATCCTGCTCACTGTCCTGCTCACTGTCCTGCTCACAGTCCTGCTCACTGTCCTGCTCACTGTCCTGCTCACAGTCCTGCTCACTATCCTGCTCACTATCCTGCTCACTGTCCTGCTCACTGTCCTGCTCACTGTCCTGCTCACTATCCTGCTCACAGTCCTGCTCACAGTCCTGCTCACTATCCTGCTCACTATCCTGCTCACAGTCCTGCTCACTGTCCTGCTCACTGTCCTGCTCACTGTCCTGCTCACTGTCCTGCTCACTGTCCTGCTCACTGTCCTGCTCACAGTCCTGCTCACTGTCCTGCTCACAGTCCTGCTCACTGTCCTGCTCACAGTCCTGCTCACTATCCTGCTCACTATCCTGCTCACAGTCCTGCTCACTATCCTGCTCACTGTCCTGCTCACTGTCCTGCTCACTGTCCTGCTCACTGTCCTGCTCACTGTCCTGCTCACTGTCCTGCTCACTGTCCTGCTCACTGTCCTGCTCACAGTCCTGCTCACTGTCCTGCTCACTGTCCTGCTCACTGTCCTGCTCACAGTCCTGCTCACAGTCCTGCTCACTGTCCTGCTCACAGTCCTGCTCACTGTCCTGCTCACTGTCCTGCTCACAATCCTGCTCACTATCCTGCTCACTGTCCTGCTCACTGTCCTGCTCACTGTCCTGCTCACTGTCCTGCTCACAGTCCTGCTCACTGTCCTGCTCACTGTCCTGCTCACTGTCCTGCTCACAGTCCTGCTCACAGTCCTGCTCACTGTCCTGCTCACAGTCCTGCTCACAGTCCTGCTCACTGTCCTGCTCACAGTCCTGCTCACTGTCCTGCTCACTATCCTGCTCACTGTCCTGCTCACTGTCCTGCTCACTGTCCTGCTCACAGTCCTGCTCACTGTCCTGCTCACAGTCCTGCTCACTGTCCTGCTCACAGTCCTGCTCACTGTCCTGCTCACAGTCCTGCTCACTGTCCTGCTCACTGTCCTGCTCACTGTCCTGCTCACAGTCCTGCTCACTGTCCTGCTCACTGTCCTGCTCACTATCCTGCTCACAGTCCTGCTCACTGTCCTGCTCACTGTCCTGCTCACAGTCCTGCTCACTGTCCTGCTCACAGTCCTGCTCACTGTCCTGCTCACTGTCCTGCTCACTGTCCTGCTCACTGTCCTGCTCACTGTCCTGCTCACTGTCCTGCTCACTGTCCTGCTCACTGTCCTGCTCACTGTCCTGCTCACTGTCCTGCTCACTGTCCTGCTCACTGTCCTGCTCACTGTCCTGCTCACAGTCCTGCTCACTGTCCTGCTCACTGTCCTGCTCACTGTCCTGCTCACAGTCCTGCTCACAGTCCTGCTCACAGTCCTGCTCACAGTCCTGCTCACTGTCCTGCTCACTGTCCTGCTCACTGTCCTGCTCACTGTCCTGCTCACTGTCCTGCTCACAGTCCTGCTCACAGTCCTGCTCACTGTCCTGCTCACTGTCCTGCTCACTACCCTGCTCACTATCCTGCTCACAGTCCTGCTCACTATCCTGCTCACAATCCTGCTCACTATCCTGCTCACAATCCTGCTCACTATCCTGCTCACAATCCTGCTCACTGTCCTGCTCACTACCCTGCTCACTATCCTGCTCACAGTCCTGCTCACTATCCTGCTCACAATCCTGCTCACTATCCTGCTCACAGTCCTGCTCACAGTCCTGCTCACTGTCCTGCTCACTATCCTGCTCACAGTCCTGCTCACTATCCTGCTCACAGTCCTGCTCACTGTCCTGCTCACTGTCCTGCTCACTGTCCTGCTCACTGTCCTGCTCACTGTCCTGCTCACAGTCCTGCTCACTGTCCTGCTCACTATCCTGCTCACAATCCTGCTCACTATCCTGCTCACAGTCCTGCTCACTGTCCTGCTCACTACCCTGCTCACTATCCTGCTCACAGTCCTGCTCACTATCCTGCTCACAATCCTGCTCACTATCCTGCTCACAGTCCTGCTCACAGTCCTGCTCACTATCCTGCTCACTATCCTGCTCACAGTCCTGCTCACTATCCTGCTCACAGTCCTGCTCACTATCCTGCTCACAGTCCTGCTCACTGTCCTGCTCACTGTCCTGCTCACTGTCCTGCTCACTGTCCTGCTCACAGTCCTGCTCACTGTCCTGCTCACTATCCTGCTCACTATCCTGCTCACTATCCTGCTCACAGTCCTGCTCACTATCCTGCTCACTGTCCTGCTCACTGTCCTGCTCACAGTCCTGCTCACTGTCCTGCTCACTATCCTGCTCACTATCCTGCTCACTATCCTGCTCACAGTCCTGCTCACTATCCTGCTCACTATCCTGCTCACTATCCTGCTCACTGTCCTGCTCACTGTCCTGCTCACAGTCCTGCTCACAGTCCTGCTCACAGTCCTGCTCACAGTCCTGCTCACTGTCCTGCTCACTATCCTGCTCACTATCCTGCTCACAGTCCTGCTCACTATCCTGCTCACAATCCTGCTCACTATCCTGCTCACAATCCTGCTCACTATCCTGCTCAGAATCCTGCTCACTGTCCTGCTCACTACCCTGCTCACTATCCTGCTCACAGTCCTGCTCACTATCCTGCTCACAATCCTGCTCACTATCCTGCTCACAGTCCTGCTCACAGTCCTGCTCACTATCCTGCTCACTGTCCTGCTCACAGTCCTGCTCACTATCCTGCTCACAGTCCTGCTCACTGTCCTGCTCACTGTCCTGCTCACTGTCCTGCTCACTGTCCTGCTCACTGTCCTGCTCACAGTCCTGCTCACTGTCCTGCTCACTATCCTGCTCACAATCCTGCTCACTATCCTGCTCACAGTCCTGCTCACTGTCCTGCTCACTGTCCTGCTCACTGTCCTGCTCACTGTCCTGCTCACTGTCCTGCTCACAGTCCTGCTCACTGTCCTGCTCACTATCCTGCTCACAATCCTGCTCACTATCCTGCTCACAGTCCTGCTCACTATCCTGCTCACAATCCTGCTCACTATCCTGCTCACAGTCCTGCTCACAGTCCTGCTCACTATCCTGCTCACTATCCTGCTCACAGTCCTGCTCACTATCCTGCTCACTATCCTGCTCACTATCCTGCTCACAGTCCTGCTCACTATCCTGCTCACTATCCTGCTCACTGTCCTGCTCACTATCCTGCTCACTATCCTGCTCACTATCCTGCTCACAGTCCTGCTCACTATCCTGCTCACTATCCTGCTCACTGTCCTGCTCACTGTCCTGCTCACTGTCCTGCTCACAGTCCTGCTCACAGTCCTGCTCACTGTCCTGCTCACAGTCCTGCTCACAGTCCTGCTCACTGTCCTGCTCACTGTCCTGCTCACAGTCCTGCTCACAGTCCTGCTCACTGTCCTGCTCACTGTCCTGCTCACTGTCCTGCTCACAGTCCTGCTCACTGTCCTGCTCACTGTCCTGCTCACAGTCCTGCTCACTGTCCTGCTCACAGTCCTGCTCACTATCCTGCTCACTGTCCTGCTCACTGTCCTGCTCACTGTCCTGCTCACTATCCTGCTCACTGTCCTGCTCACAGTCCTGCTCACAGTCCTGCTCACTGTCCTGCTCACTGTCCTGCTCACTGTCCTGCTCACAGTCCTGCTCACTATCCTGCTCACTGTCCTGCTCACTGTCCTGCTCACTGTCCTGCTCACTGTCCTGCTCACTGTCCTGCTCACTGTCCTGCTCACAGTCCTGCTCACTGTCCTGCTCACAGTCCTGCTCACTATCCTGCTCACTATCCTGCTCACTGTCCTGCTCACTGTCCTGCTCACTGTCCTGCTCACTGTCCTGCTCACTGTCCTGCTCACTATCCTGCTCACTATCCTGCTCACTATCCTGCTCACTGTCCTGCTCACTATCCTGCTCACTGTCCTGCTCACTATCCTGCTCACTATCCTGCTCACTATCCTGCTCACTATCCTGCTCACTGTCCTGCTCACTGTCCTGCTCACTATCCTGCTCACTGTCCTGCTCACTATCCTGCTCACAGTCCTGCTCACTGTCCTGCTCACTGTCCTGCTCACTATCCTGCTCACTGTACTGCTCACTGTCCTGCTCACAGTCCTGCTCACAGTCCTGCTCACAGTCCTGCTCACAGTCCTGCTCACTATCCTGCTCACTGTCCTGCTCACTGTCCTGCTCACTGTCCTGCTCACTGTCCTGCTCACAGTCCTGCTCACAGTCCTGCTCACAGTCCTGCTCACAGTCCTGCTCACAATCCTGCTCACTGTCCTGCTCACTACCCTGCTCACAGTCCTGCTCACAGTCCTGCTCACTGTCCTGCTCACAGTCCTGCTCACTGTCCTGCTCACAATCCTGCTCACTGTCCTGCTCACTACCCTGCTCACAGTCCTGCTCACAGTCCTGCTCACAGTCCTGCTCACAGTCCTGCTCACAGTCCTGCTCACTGTCCTGCTCACTATCCTGCTCACTATCCTGCTCACTATCCTGCTCACAATCCTGCTCACTATCCTGCTCACTGTCCTGCTCACTGTCCTGCTCACAGTCCTGCTCACTGTCCTGCTCACTGTCCTGCTCACAGTCCTGCTCACTGTCCTGCTCACTGTCCTGCTCACTGTCCTGCTCACTGTCCTGCTCACTGTCCTGCTCACTATCCTGCTCACAGTCCTGCTCACTGTCCTGCTCACTTCCTGCTCACAGTCCTGCTCACTGTCCTGCTCACTGTCCTGCTCACTATCCTGCTCACTGTCCTGCTCACAGTCCTGCTCACTGTCCTGCTCACTATCCTGCTCACTATCCTGCTCACTATCCTGCTCACAGTCCTGCTCACTATCCTGCTCACTATCCTGCTCACTGTCCTGCTCACTTTCCTGCTCACTGTCCTGCTCACTGTCCTGCTCACAGTCCTGCTCACTATCCTGCTCACTATCCTGCTCACAGTCCTGCTCACTATCCTGCTCACTATCCTGCTCACAATCCTGCTCACTATCCTGCTCACTATCCTGCTCACTATCCTGCTCACTATCCTGCTCACAGTCCTGCTCACTATCCTGCTCACTATCCTGCTCACAGTCCTGCTCACTGTCCTGCTCACTATCCTGCTCACTGTCCTGCTCACTATCCTGCTCACTATCCTGCTCACTATCCTGCTCACTGTCCTGCTCACTATCCTGCTCACTATCCTGCTCACTATCCTGCTCACTATCCTGCTCACAGTCCTGCTCACAGTCCTGCTCACAGTCCTGCTCACAGTCCTGCTCACTGTCCTGCTCACTGTCCTGCTCACAGTCCTGCTCACTATCCTGCTCACTGTCCTGCTCACTATCCTGCTCACAGTCCTGCTCACAGTCCTGCTCACAGTCCTGCTCACAGTCCTGCTCACAATCCTGCTCACTGTCCTGCTCACTACCCTGCTCACAGTCTTGCTCACAGTCCTGCTCACTGTCCTGCTCACAGTCCTGCTCACTGTCCTGCTCACAATCCTGCTCACAGTCCTGCTCACTATCCTGCTCACTATCCTGCTCACTGTCCTGCTCACTGTCCTGCTCACAGTCCTGCTCACTGTCCTGCTCACTGTCCTGCTCACAGTCCTGCTCACTGTCCTGCTCACTGTCCTGCTCACAGTCCTGCTCACTGTCCTGCTCACTGTCCTGCTCACTATCCTGCTCACTATCCTGCTCACAGTCCTGCTCACTATCCTGCTCACTATCCTGCTCACTGTCCTGCTCACTATCCTGCTCACTATCCTGCTCACTGTCCTGCTCACTGTCCTGCTCACAGTCCTGCTCACTATCCTGCTCACTATCCTGCTCACAGTCCTGCTCACTATCCTGCTCACTATCCTGCTCACTATCCTGCTCACTATCCTGCTCACTATCCTGCTCACTATCCTGCTCACTATCCTGCTCACAGTCCTGCTCACTATCCTGCTCACTATCCTGCTCACAGTCCTGCTCACTGTCCTGCTCACTATCCTGCTCACTGTCCTGCTCACTATCCTGCTCACTATCCTGCTCACTATCCTGCTCACTATCCTGCTCACTGTCCTGCTCACTATCCTGCTCACTATCCTGCTCACTATCCTGCTCACTGTCCTGCTCACTATCCTGCTCACTATCCTGCTCACTATCCTGCTCACAGTCCTGCTCACAGTCCTGCTCACAGTCCTGCTCACTGTCCTGCTCACTGTCCTGCTCACTATCCTGCTCACTGTCCTGCTCACTGTCCTGCTCACAGTCCTGCTCACAGTCCTGCTCACAGTCCTGCTCACAGTCCTGCTCACAATCCTGCTCACTGTCCTGCTCACTACCCTGCTCACAGTCCTGCTCACAGTCCTGCTCACTGTCCTGCTCACTGTCCTGCTCACTGTCCTGCTCACTATCCTGCTCACTGTCCTGCTCACTATCCTGCTCACTATCCTGCTCACTGTCCTGCTCACTACCCTGCTCACAGTCCTGCTCACAGTCCTGCTCACTGTCCTGCTCACAGTCCTGCTCACTGTCCTGCTCACAGTCCTGCTCACTGTCCTGCTCACTATCCTGCTCACTATCCTGCTCACTATCCTGCTCACAGTCCTGCTCACTATCCTGCTCACTGTCCTGCTCACTGTCCTGCTCACTATCCTGCTCACTATCCTGCTCACTGTCCTGCTCACTGTCCTGCTCACAGTCCTGCTCACTGTCCTGCTCACTGTCCTGCTCACAGTCCTGCTCACTATCCTGCTCACTGTCCTGCTCACTGTCCTGCTCACTATCCTGCTCACTGTCCTGCTCACTGTCCTGCTCACAGTCCTGCTCACTATCCTGCTCACTATCCTGCTCACTATCCTGCTCACTGTCCTGCTCACTATCCTGCTCACTGTCCTGCTCACTGTCCTGCTCACAGTCCTGCTCACTATCCTGCTCACTATCCTGCTCACTGTCCTGCTCACTATCCTGCTCACTATCCTGCTCACTGTCCTGCTCACTGTCCTGCTCACAGTCCTGCTCACTATCCTGCTCACTATCCTGCTCACAGTCCTGCTCACTATCCTGCTCACTATCCTGCTCACTATCCTGCTCACTATCCTGCTCACAGTCCTGCTCACTATCCTGCTCACTGTCCTGCTCACAGTCCTGCTCACTATCCTGCTCACTATCCTGCTCACTATCCTGCTCACTGTCCTGCTCACTATCCTGCTCACTATCCTGCTCACTGTCCTGCTCACTGTCCTGCTCACAGTCCTGCTCACTGTCCTGCTCACTGTCCTGCTCACAGTCCTGCTCACTATCCTGCTCACTGTCCTGCTCACTGTCCTGCTCACAGTCCTGCTCACTATCCTGCTCACTATCCTGCTCACTGTCCTGCTCACTGTCCTGCTCACTATCCTGCTCACTATCCTGCTCACTGTCCTGCTCACTGTCCTGCTCACAGTCCTGCTCACTGTCCTGCTCACTGTCCTGCTCACAGTCCTGCTCACTATCCTGCTCACTATCCTGCTCACTGTCCTGCTCACTGTCCTGCTCACTGTCCTGCTCACAGTCCTGCTCACTGTCCTGCTCACTATCCTGCTCACAGTCCTGCTCACAGTCCTGCTCACTGTCCTGCTCACAGTCCTGCTCACTGTCCTGCTCACTATCCTGCTCACAGTCCTGCTCACAGTCCTGCTCACTATCCTGCTCACTGTCCTGCTCACTGTCCTGCTCACAATCCTGCTCACTGTCCTGCTCACTATCCTGCTCACAGTCCTGCTCACAGTCCTGCTCACTGTCCTGCTCACAGTCCTGCTCACAGTCCTGCTCACAGTCCTGCTCACAATCCTGCTCACTGTCCTGCTCACAAACCTGCTCACAGTCCTGCTCACTACCCTGCTCACAGTCCTGCTCACTGTCCTGCTCACAGTCCTGCTCACAGTCCTGCTCACAATCCTGCTCACTGTCCTGCTCACTGTCCTGCTCACAGTCCTGCTCACAGTCCTGCTCACAATCCTGCTCACTGTCCTGCTCACAATCCTGCTCACAGTCCTGCTCACAATCCTGCTCACTGTCCTGCTCACAATCCTGCTCACTATCCTGCTCACTGTCCTGCTCACTATCCTGCTCACTGTCCTGCTCACTATCCTGCTCACAATCCTGCTCACAATCCTGCTCACAGTCCTGCTCACAATCCTGCTCACTATCCTGCTCACTATCCTGCTCACTATCCTGCTCACTATCCTGCTCACTATCCTGCTCACTATCCTGCTCACTATCCTGCTCACAATCCTGCTCACTATCCTGCTCACTATCCTGCTCACTATCCTGCTCACAATCCTGCTCACTATCCTGCTCACAATCCTGCTCACTATCCTGCTCACTATCCTGCTCACTGTCCTGCTCACAGTCCTGCTCACAATCCTGCTCACTGTCCTGCTCACAATCCTGCTCACTATCCTGCTCACTGTCCTGCTCACTATCCTGCTCACTGTCCTGCTCACTATCCTGCTCACAATCCTGCTCACAGTCCTGCTCACAGTCCTGCTCACAATCCTGCTCACTATCCTGCTCACTATCCTGCTCACTATCCTGCTCACTATCCTGCTCACTATCCTGCTCACTATCCTGCTCACTATCCTGCTCACAATCCTGCTCACTATCCTGCTCACTATCCTGCTCACTATCCTGCTCACAATCCTGCTCACTATCCTGCTCACAATCCTGCTCACTGTCCTGCTCACTATCCTGCTCACAATCCTGCTCACTATCCTGCTCACTATCCTGCTCACTATCCTGCTCACAGTCCTGCTCACAGTCCTGCTCACTGTCCTGCTCACAGTCCTGCTCACAGTCCTGCTCACAGTCCTGCTCACAATCCTGCTCACTGTCCTGCTCACTACCCTGCTCACAGTCCTGCTCACTACCCTGCTCACAGTCCTGCTCACTGTCCTGCTCACAGTCCTGCTCACAGTCCTGCTCACAATCCTGCTCACTGTCCTGCTCACTGTCCTGCTCACAGTCCTGCTCACAATCCTGCTCACAATCCTGCTCACTGTCCTGCTCACAATCCTGCTCACAGTCCTGCTCACAATCCTGCTCACTGTCCTGCTCACAATCCTGCTCACTATCCTGCTCACTATCCTGCTCACTATCCTGCTCACTGTCCTGCTCACTATCCTGCTCACAATCCTGCTCACAGTCCTGCTCACAGTCCTGCTCACAATCCTGCTCACTATCCTGCTCACTATCCTGCTCACTATCCTGCTCACTGTCCTGCTCACTATCCTGCTCACTATCCTGCTCACAGTCCTGCTCACAATCCTGCTCACTATCCTGCTCACTATCCTGCTCACTATCCTGCTCACTGTCCTGCTCACTATCCTGCTCACAATCCTGCTCACAGTCCTGCTCACAGTCCTGCTCACAATCCTGCTCACTATCCTGCTCACTATCCTGCTCACTATCCTGCTCACTACCCTGCTCACAGTCCTGCTCACTATCCTGCTCACTATCCTGCTCACAGTCCTGCTCACTGTCCTGCTCACAAGCCAGCACTTTGTTCCTATTTTTGTCTTCCTCTTTTATCTTTACTCTCCAGTGGAACTGAGCCAAGTATGTAATGTTAAAGTTTCTGATAGCCACATTAAAAGCATAAAAAGAAATAGGTGAAATTAACTTTAGTAATGTATTTTATATAGCCTAGTGTATCCAAAACAACAAAATTTCAGCCAGTAATCATTATAAATCATTAGTGAGATATTTTAAATCATTTTTTCCATTTACTCAGAGCATTCAATTCAGATATTAAATTTTTACTGGAAATATTTTATTTCTATTCAGATTTCATAAAATTTTCAGTTGAAAATTTATGAGACATAACTGACTCATTTGAAATGTAATTTAAAACTTTCCAGTAACTGAATCAAATTTCAATTTTTAAATATAAAGTCAATTAAAACCCAGTTCATCAGTTACACAAGCCACGTTTCAGGTGGTTGACAACGGCAACCCTGCTGGCACCTGGAGCTCACCTCCACCCGCCCTCCGCGTGGTCACGGGACTGTCCTGAGGAAGAACCGAGAGAACCCATCAGCCGCCCAATAGGCTGGGGCTTACTAAGGATATGTGTGACCGGGCCTGGACAGCTCGAGGGGCCAGCCCACTCCAGGACCCTCTCATGGCCTCGTCCCTCACCTTCAGCCCTACCACCCCCAGGAGACTCATGCTGCGTCCTGGAGGGCAGAGCTGGGCAGCCTAAGCCAGAGGCTTCCTGCACCGTTCCGTTCCCTCTGCTGGAGAAGGTGCAGAGCCAACACTTGGCAGCTTTTGTTGGAAGGAGCAGCTGGGCAGGGTAGCCAGTGGGCAGTGTGCCCCCTGTGCCTGGCAGGGGGAGAGTTCTCCTGTAAAGGCCTCTTCTGGTTAAGGAGAGGGAGCCTGCACTTGGGTCCACCCTCAGACTAAGACGCCTCCTGCCTTGCAGCCTGCCTAACTCCCACCATTGAATCACTCAGCATCACGTGGACCATGGCCGCTTGTCGGAGTCGTTGAAACACGGACTCCGGAGTCTGCATTAAAGTTTGCACTCGCAGTGCAATTTTGGGCGAGTCATAGACCCTCACTGAGCCTCGGGTTCCTCATTTGTCAGACAGGGAGACGACATGCTGTCTCAGAGGGTTGTCGTGAGGATTGAATGGACATGTCATTGAGTGTTTAGCACAGTCCACAGGCAGGGCAGCCTCTCTGAGTGCTGACTGTTGTCTGATAGAGGCCCTCACGCCGGCCAGTCACTGAGCGCCCGCTGCCTGCAGCTGCCTGACGGGTCCTGGGGCTCCCCTTCTCCCCTTTCCTCCTGAGGTTCCAGTGCTAACTCTCAGCTTCTCCCTGTGATGCTGAGTTAGAATTGCTGAGAAAACAGATCTCTTTGGCTCCGTTTGCCTCTTCAGTCAGACCACAAGCCACAGCTGCTTGTGAAGGCACGAGAGGTTTGGGCCATGCTGCCTGTGACCGCTGTGGCTGGAGTCGTGTCTTCGTTTCGGCTGCTGGCCTGCAGGACTGCACGGAATAGACAGAGGCGGGAGCAGTTTTTACTGGGAAGAGTTCTGGAACGATGGGACCTTTCAAGGGAGCAGGACCTAGCATGTCAGTTTCAGGAGAGAGCTGGCGTGTGGCCTACGGAGGGAGAGGCCCGTCCAGGGTGGGCTGTGAGAGAGCAGCCTCTGTTGAGCTGGGCCACAAGGTCCCTGCAGTCCGGTGACGCCCAAGTTGATGATTAAAGGCTCTTTTCCTAACGAGGTGGCAGTTGTTGAAAGCATTTGACAAGGAGAGAAGGGATTTATCTCTGTTGCCTCCACTGTGCCACGTGGAAGCTGCATGGCTCCAGGTAACGCCTTCGTTCCCCCTTGCTCCAGCTTTAGCAGTTGCACGGGGCAGCCGGGCATCTTGTCAACCAGCAGCCTCTGACGCTGGGGTCTGGGGCAGGGCCAACATGCTGGTTTCCAGCCAGCAGGTAGTCCGGATGCGGGGCCCTGACCTCTGCCTGTGGCCTCAGCTGTGCAGCGGGCGGCAGATGGACAGAAGCGCACCAGTGCACACACGTGCTGGGCATCTGCTCGCAGGCCCTTGCCTCCCTCAAAGGGCTCGTGGTTGGGTGGGGCCCTCAGACTTGCCGTGTGTTCCCAGTCACCTTTGGTTGTGGGTGTGAGGGTCCCCTCTGGGGAGGATTGTTACTGTTCTTCCTTAGGAGCCTTCCAGCATGCGGCTGCTGTGCCTGCCGCAGCGCAGGCATCGGACGTGCATCCAATCCTGGCTCTTTCTTCTCTGCCCGCAGGTGGTTGCCTTCATGAAGTCTCCAGTGGGCCAGTACCTGGACTGCCATCCTTTCGCGGCCCTCACCTTGCTGGTGTTTGTTGTAATGTCGGCCGTTCCTATTGGCTTCTTCCTGCTGCTTGTGGTACTTACCTCCCTGGCTGCCTTTGTGGGAGTCATGTTACTGGAAGGTACTTGCTCAGTTATTTGCCCCCTTGGAAAAATGACTCGGTTGGGAGACCACTGTTTGTTGGGCATCTGAAACTCTGGTCAAAGGAAAGGTCCCTACTCTTGTCAGCATCACGTGGACCATGGCCGCTTGTCGGAGTCGTTGAAACACGGACTCCGGAGTCTGCATTAAAGTTTGCACTCGCAGTGCAATTTTGGGCGAGTCTTAGACCCTCACTGAGCCTCGGGTTCCTCATTTGTCAGACAGGGAGACGACATGCTGTCTCAGAGGGTTGTCGTGAGGATTGAACGGACATGTCATTGAGTGTTTAGCACAGTCCACAGGCAGGGCAGCCTCTCTGAGTGCTGACTGTTGTCTGATAGAGGCCCTCACGCCGGCCAGTCACTGAGCGCCCGCTGCCTGCAGCTGCCTGACGGGTCCTGGGGCTCCCCTTCTCCCCTTTCCTCCTGAGGTTCCAGTGCTAACTCTCAGCTTCTCCCTGTGATGCTGAGTTAGAATTGCTGAGAAAACAGATCTCTTTGGCTCCGTTTGCCTCTTCAGTCAGACCACAAGCCACAACATACTAGCCAAAGGGATGGTTGGCAGTAGGTCAGGCAGTCACCTGCAGTGCCTGCTGTGGCTTCTCAGAGCCGAGAGCACCTGGAGTTGTTTCCCTGCCCCGGGGACTGGATGAGGCAGTTTATACTTGAAGAGGGTAGGCATGGTGGACGAGGAGCTAATTGTCTTCGGGCAGAATGGTCATTCATTAAGTCCTGATGGGCAGGTGGGCGAACGAATGAATGGTGGAGGGATGAATGATTACTGGAACAAAGTGAATTAGAGAGAAAGATGGGATTGGATTCCCTTCATTTTGGTGGCATCATACAAAGCTTTACAGAAGGCAGGGCTTGAAGATGTGTGATACCTTTGTTTCCTTTGTGTAGGGAAGGGCTTTTTAGGCAGGAGGAACAGCATGTGCAAAGCCTCTAGAGCACTAGTTCTCAGACTTGAGTATGTATGAGTCTTGCTTTGTGAAAATGATGACTTCAGGTCTCATCCATAGATGAGATCTGGAGTAGGGTCCAGAAATCTGAATTTAAAAAAAAAATTTTTTTTAATTGATTTCAGAGAGGAAGGGAGAGGGAGAGAGAGATAGAAACATCAATGGTGATGTTTCTATCCTGCAAGGCCCCCCCTGGGGATCGAGCCTGCAACCTGGGCATGTGCCCTTGACAGGAATCAAACCTGGGACCTTTCAGTCCACAGGCTGACACTCTGTCCATTGAGCCAAACCAGCTAGGGCCAGAAATCTGAATTTTTAGCCAGCCTTCCAGTGCTTCTGATTCTAATGCAGTAGTTATTGACTGCACTTCAGAGAACACTGACCTAGGGTTTTGTAAGTCTTATGAAAAGGCAGCAGCACGTTGTTTAGATTATATGTTAATAGACTATCACCAAGGCCATAGGGATGAGTCTGGGGCTGCTTGCTACTCCAGAGGCAAGGGGCAGGGTGTCGGCGAGCCATCCTCTGCCATGTTGTTGGTCCTACGTTGAAAAGGGGGATTTTGCTGTGAGGGCAAGGAGAAGCTGGGCAGACATAAACTGCCACCGTCCATCAGACACGTGGCAAGTCCTGTGTTGTCAGGTCAGCCCTGGAGGCGTTTATCATTTTACCCTTTTTACAGATGTGTGAGCTAAAGCTCGAGGAGGCCCAGGTCACGGTGAATGCTTAACCAGCATCAGCCTTAGGCGTGTCTGTCCTGAGGGCCCGGCCCTCCCTGTAGCTGGTATGCGTTTCCCTCACAGATCCCACTTTACGAAAAACATACTTTCTCGCTTTAAAAAGTCTGACTTACCTGTTTTAAACACAGTGGCCCAGGGTCTGGCAGCTGTGTGAGATGGTGCCGCTAACCGAGCTCTCCCCCAGGGCTGGTCCTCTCTGTGGGCGGCGTCGTGCTGCTCTGCGTCCTCTGTGTCCTGGGCTTCGTGTCACTCTCCGTGTCAGGGACGGTCCTTGTGTCCTACGTGGCGATGTCCAGCCTCATCAACTACTGGTTTTCTCCCAGGTAAATACCTATCAATGCAATAACCTAACCTTTTCCTTGCGGGGGATTTTTACAAGTAATACACTCGCCCCAACAATGTTAGAAGCATAGTTCCCTATGCACAACAGGCATCACGTGGGAATTTACATTGCAGTTTCAAACAAAACTGTCGCTCTCGTCCACCCACATGACAGTTATTTTATTGTCATGGCAACTCTTTGCAGTAGCTACTGATTAGTTCCTTTAAAAAGATGTTCATTAATTTACAGAAATTCAAATTAAGGTATTTTTCTGGGAGGAAGGAGGAATATCTGTGTTCTATCTGGTCTCTGTTTCCTCGCATGTGAGTCTTGAGCTTGTGGCTTGGAGCTGCCCCTCCGGCTGAGCCTCCCCTGGGCCCTGCGCGGGGACAGCGCTCCATCTGACACTCCGCTGCTGGCGGGCCAGCGGGGCAGTGCCCTCACGCCTGTGATGGGGTTCCCAAAGGAATTTCTTTTTGTGCTTGGGTTTTGTCCTTGAGGGTTTTTGAATCTGAGTTCTAAGTGGAATATGACCCTTTGTGCTTCATTTCAGCCCTTGCTGAATTAATCGTGTAGCTAATACCCCCTGAGCACTTGCTCTGGGCCAGGGACCCTCACAGCCACCGGGGAGGCAGGCACTAGCCCCATTTTGCAGCAGGGAGAATGAGGCCAAGTTCCAGCACCAGGGGACAGGGAAGGGGCTCAGATCCAGATCAGGTAACTTGGAAGCCTCTCACCCAGCTGAAAATGGCTCTACAACAGGAGTCAGCAAACGTTCTCCAAGGGCTAGACCCGCATTTCAGACGAGGCAGGTCATGTGGTCTTGGTTGTAGCCCTGGGCTCTGGTGTTGTGCTGTGAAAGCAACAGACAGCAAGCAAACAGAAATGAGGTCGCTGAGTCCCGGAGCACTTTATTTCCAAAGTCGGCAGTGGCTGGATTTGGCCCGAGGGCCATGGTGCGCCAGCCCTGCTCTCCGGACAGATGCTGAGTTTTGATTCTGCAGAGTAGCCCCTGAGCCTCATGGGAATCCCTGCAATTGCAGGGGGCTTCTCAGACATTGTTTTGACCGCTGTCAGTCTTGAAGGAGATGAAATACCAAATGTTGGTCTGTTTGGCTTATTGAGATTGCCGCCTCTGCGTCCACGCCTTTCCCACTGCACACGCTCTGCCACAGGCGCAACCTCGAACACCGCTCGCGGCCACCGCCACCAGCAGCCACAGAGACCCCGGCCACCCCCACCACACCCCCTGTGCTAGTCATGGAGACAGAGACAGTCAGGGCTGGCCTGGAGCTGCCTGCTCCCGGGCGAGACGCCCGGACCCTTGCGCTCTCCATGCGGCAGTGCTCAACCTTTTGTTTCCAGGTCCCATCTTACTTCCTATAAAATGATGAGTCTTTGGGAGAATTTTTATTTATGTGGTTTCAGTGTATTGATAATTATTCAAATGGAAATTATAACAGAAATTTGAAAAAATATTTATTCACTTAAAAAGAACAAATTACCTGTTGATATACAGAAGATACTTTTATGAGAAGTAATTACGTTTGTTCCCCACTTTGCAGAGGTCTTCAGCAGCTCCCTGAGGAGGGGCAGCGCTCTGTCCCCCGCGCCCTCCCCCCCACCCCCCACCCCCCACCCCCCGAGCGCTGCCCTGGGCCAGCTGGAGGCCGGGAGGTGCTTTCGCACCGGCCAGGTCTGTGCTGGAGCCCCGAGCTCAGGAAGTGTAGCTCTGAATGGCGGTTGAAATGTGAACTTTCCTTAGCAAGTTCTCACTTAAGTCATCTCTGAGTCCTGAGACTAAGCAGAACGGTGGAGGAAGTTCACCGGGCGCCGCGCCTGTGGCGGCTCCTCGCTGCGACAAAAAGGCCCGGTCGGGACCTGCAGTACTTGTTACCTTAACCCACTGTCTCTCTTGTGCTTTCAGTAGGTTTTCCAACCGCGCATGGGTTCGTAACTTCGCTGGTCATTGGTGACTTGGTTCACTGAGTCCTGTGGCTCTTCCAGTTATATGGGGAAACTGGAGCGTGAGAGTGAGAAAACAGTTGTCAGCGGAAAGCCCTTGCACTAGTGAATGCTCAGAACTCAAGAGACGATGCCTCTCTTGTTAAATAATCCAAAGCACGGGGCGGGGTGGGGGGGGGGGGGGACTGCCCACTTGACTTTATGATGCAAATGAGATTTTGGCCCTAAAACAAAAGAGAACATGACTGAACTTTTTTGGAAGGAAAAGGAAAACAGACTCTGAGTCGTGTTTGTGGGAACTAAGCAGCCTTTTGAGGAGCCACACCGGCAGCCTCTGTGCGGCCGGGCCAGCCTGAGGAGGACCACGGCCCTGGCCTGGTGTGGAGAGCGGGCAGTTGGTAGAGCTGCCACGTCACTTACGAAGGTGCCCGGCCTCCTTACAGCTCCCCTAAGGGGAGATAGAGTTCCTTCTTAGCCCTCTGGTAGCAGGTGGGGATGCTTTGGCTGTCAAGTAATGAAACCCAAAGCAGATAGCAGCTGAGACAGGTGTGTTGACTTTATGGCCTAACCAGAAGCTGGAGATGCCAGGGCTCCCGCAGGCCCTCTGGTGCCATCACGGCCCCACCACCTGCTGTGTGCATTGCCATCCAGAGCCGATTGGTTGTCACCTCATAACCACAATGAAGGTGCTGTGGCGTTGGCTGCACCAGCTACGTCCAAAGCAGTTGAAGGGAGACAAACAGTTCCTTCAACAGTGGCGTCTGCCCCTTCTATGAAGTAAGTGAGGTTTTCCCAGGACCTCTCTCCATCCTTCTCAACCAGCCTCCTTGGCTAGCGTTTTGTCAGATGAATGCTCCAAGTTGGAAGGGCAGATGATGAAGTGTTCAGTTGTCTCAGCTCCTGAAGTAAAATCTTGCGAGGAGATGCATCTTGGGAATGTGTTTGTCAGCCAGACTGGTGTGGGATGGGATTGTCAAGTTGGCAAGACTACAAGTTCTACAATAACCCATAGATCCGGGTTACTACAGAAAACTCGCCCTCACAGGGACTGAGAAAGACCCACCTGTTTCTTCCCTGGTATTGAGTCATCAAGAAATAGTCAATTAATTGGAATCTGAAGATAAGATAAAGCTCTACCATTTTAGCTGTGTGATCTTAAAAAAGCTGTTAAACTTATCTATTCTCAGTTTTCTTTTTATTTTTTACTGCATTGATTTGAGAGAGAGAGACAGAGAGAGAGAGAGAAAGAGAGGGAGAGAGAGAGAGAGAGAGAGATCATTAATCTATTGTTCCACTTATGCATTCATTGGTTGATTTTTTTTAAGGCGTTTTTTTTTTTTTTTATTTTATTGATTTTTTACAGAGAGGAAGGGAGAGGGATAGAAAGTCAGAAGCATCGATGAGAGAGAAATATCGATCAGCTGCCTCTTGCACCCCCCACTGGGGATGTGCCCACAGCCAAGGTACATGCCTTTGACCGGAATCGAACCTGGGACCTTTCAGTCCAAAGGCCGACGCTCTATCCACTGAGCCACACCGGTTTGGCCACTGGTTGATTCTTATCTGCGCCCTGATCAGAGACTGAACCTGCAGCCTTGGCCTATCCGGACAGGGCTCTAACGGCAGAGCGTAACCAACTGAGCCGCCCAGCCAGGGCTCGGGCTATTTTATTGGTCAAACTAGAGGCCCGGTGCATGGAAATTTGTGCACTCGAGGGGAGGGGGTAGTCTCCCAGCCCAGCCTGCACACTCTCACAATCCTGGGCCCCTCGGGTGGGGTCCAGTCCCGTGGTAACATGGCTCTGGTTCCCCGGGCCTGTGGGCAGGCGGGAAGGGACCACGAGGTTAGTCTAATGGCAACATGGCTCTGTCCCCTCAGCTCCCTCCCGCCAATGCACTGTGGGTGGCCGGGACCCAGGAGTGACTCCTGCCATGTCGCTGGGACCTAGGACTGACTCCCGCTGCACCGACGGACCCAGGACTGACTTTTGCTGCACCAGACCCTAGCCTGGTGTTTGGTCATCTGACCGGATGTTTAGGTCGTGACGGGCCCTGGCTCTGTATATATTAGGATAGGGTTACTCTTCGCTCTATCTTTCTCCCTGGATTGTGGTGAGGACACAGGCAACAATAGGGAAAGCATGATATCCAAATAAGAAAAGGGAAAGGGGCCATCAGCTCTGTCTCCACTTAGCCATTTTAACTTCTTGTGCCCTTGGTTTCCTCCTTGTAAAATTGCTGAAGCCCCAAATCTGGTATGGTGATAGCAAGCAGCTAAAAATAAACTATCAAAGAATGTCACCTAGTCAGCTGTGTGCATCTCAGCCCTGCTCTTTACAGAAGCCCTGGAGCTGACCGTTTCCTCTCATCCCGGAGCAGACCGCTGACCCCGAACCCCAGCGATGATGCCAGCCGGCCGTGAAGACTGCAGGCTTGCAGGGGCCCTACCAGGAATGGTCGACGAGCCGACAGCCTGTCCCCAGACATCTTTGGAGGTTGCTGGAGCATACATGCTGCGGGAATTATGACACAG
Organism: Antrozous pallidus; assembly: GCA_027563665.1. NCBI lineage: Eukaryota > Metazoa > Chordata > Mammalia > Chiroptera > Vespertilionidae > Antrozous > Antrozous pallidus. The sequence continues at coordinate 120,077,475 of CM050512.1, read as the reverse complement.
AGGGTGCTAGGTTGTCAGCACTCCTTGCATGTGTCCTCTGCCCTGTCGCTTGTTTGTAGGACCCTGCAGTGGCCCTGTGAGAACTGCCCTGCTCAGCAACTCAGCTGCTCACCCCTCATGAGGCAGACTGGACTTTGGCAGGTTGATCCCTTAGACCCTGGTGATGGGACCCCAAGGTTGACTTGACCCAAGGATCTTGTATCCAAGGGCCCAAATTGGGCAAATGTAGATTGTTTTTCATCTCTCTCTCTCTCTCTTTTTTTTTTTTTTGAAATGGGAGAAGCTGTTTATTTCTCCACTCATTTGAAACAAGAGTGGGGGTGAGAAATACCCAAAACAGAGCAAGCTCTTCTATTTTATTAGCTTTTTATCAAAAAGAATAGCAACATTGGACAATGATGGACTCTGAAAGTTAGGACAACCTCAGTTTTACAGTCAAGAGCATTTTTTCAAAAGTCTCAGGGCGCAGCGTCCGTGGCCAACTCCTGTGAGGTGCTTTTACTCTTTGTACTTAATCTTTTTTGAAAGAACTTGTGAAGCCATTTTTTTTTAAGTTCTATAGAAATGCTAAAGGACTACAGAAATTTTTTAAATTCTATGGTATTTCTAGTACAGTGGTTTATTTGCTGTGGCATTTTATTCAATAAATATTTGTCTAGATTTTTTTTTTTCTGTTCCCTTTCTCTTTAGACATCAGACCCCCTTGTTCTTTGTTGATTTCATGGCAGATCCTGGTCAGATGGCTTTTTAGTTGCTAGTAGTAGACACTCAGTTCAAAGTGGCTTAAAAAATGGGAGGCTGAGAGGGAGGGGTTCATTTCAGCTGGGTAGCCCGGGGCTCGGTCTTTAGGCGCTGCTGGGCCCAGGCTCTCTGCCTCAGCAGTGCATTCCTTGTAGCGAGCTGCCTTTCCACAGGCCCTCCCTGCAGGGCCATTCAGCAGCTCTAGCTTACAGCAGCCTTATGGGTAGCACTTTGTGCTGGACAAGGAGGCTGCTCTTTTCCAATAGTACATACAGGCATTCAGGGCTGTCTCCGATTAGACAGACTTGGGTCATGTGAGAAGCCCTGGATCAGTCCCAGTGACGGGGATGGACTGTGCTGATAGGACATGGCTGGGCGGGGCACGCTCTTCCGGAACCTGGGGAGGGGGTAGGTCAGCTCCACTGGTCCCACGTAGGGTGGGGATACTGGAGTGCAGAGAGATGGGAGGAGGCTCACAAAGGAATGTCAGAAGAAAAGGAAATGTTTTCTAGAGAGGCAAAAACAGATGTGGGCAGTTTGCCACAGTAGGGCATAAAGGCCTTATTTTGGAAACTTTTCAACATTTCATGATGGCTACATCTGTCACTAACGTGCCTTCCCGTGTACTAGCGGAGAACTGCCCATTCCTGCCAAACACAGGGTATTGACATTGCCGGGAGTGTTTATAGAATGTGTCTTTCCTTCATGGGAATGTCTACCTTGCTGGGCTCTGTGGTCTCAACTTACCACAAACCATGGTCTTAACAGAACACATCGTCTCATGTTTTCTGTGTGTAGGAGTTCTGGCGTGGCTATCAGGATCGAAGGCAGGGTCTGAGGGACCTGACAGTTGGGGAAGGACAGATCAGAAGCCTCAGGGTGGAAAGGTCAAGGATTGGCAGGAGGAACTTTGGGTGGAGAAGTTGAATTTGATAGGTAGAGGAGTTTTGACACAGAGAAGAACAATTACGAAGTGTAAAGAAGGCCTGGACTTCGGACATCTCTGACCACTTCCTGTTGGAAAACTAAGTCCTGGAGAATGTTAAAATTGAAATTTCCATTCTCAGTCCAGTGTGAATTGTGGTCTGATTTACATTGTGGCCAGGCGATATTACAATAGAAGATAAGGCTCTTTGACCGAACCTCTGTGGAAAGGCCGAGTGTGTTAAGATTATGGAGGAGACATTCCAAAGGAGTGTTTTTTGTTGTTGTTTTTTTGGGGGGTGGGGTGGGGTGGTGTTTAGGGATGGGAAAGAATTCCCCATGGTGTATATTAGGAAGAGGAGGTAAAGCAACAAAGGGAGACCTGGGAAGCTAGACTGAGGGAGGCGTCCCAGCTGTCTAGTCAGGCTCTGGAGGGAGGAAGACAGTCTGATTTGCATGGTGGGCATCCCCTGAGAGGAAGACTGTGAGACCTGGTCCCTGGGCCAAGGCCGGATTGGAGAGGATTTCTGGCCTAGTGCTAGGTCTTTTGTCTGAGATGGCAAATCAGAAATCTAGAGGGTTGATCCAATTGTCACTTACTGGAGATGAGTGTGGGGTCAGCAATAGGAAGAGAGGTCTCCGATTTGGCATTCTCCTTGACTGATTCAAGAGGGCCCATAAGGGAGGGAGGCCTAATGGAGGCTGGTGATAATGTCACCCCAGTAGGATTTGGAGGTAAGCCCAGGTCAAGCTGCTGCTATCTACTGCTCTCCAAGTAGCAAACTCAGGATGACCAAAGCCCAGGCAATGGCTCCCCATTCCCCATGGAACCTTCCCAGGTTTTAGTACAAAATGTTAGGGTTGCTGAAGGGGTAAAGAATTAAATTTACTAGAGGCCAGGTGCATGAAATGTGTGCATAGGAGTTGGGGTGTCCCTTAGCCCAGTCCACACCCTCTCCAATCTGGAACCCCTTGAGTGATGTGCCGTTTAGGCCCGATTGCACTGGGATGGAACTTAAACGGGTGGTCAGACATCCCTCTCACAATCCAGGATTGGTAGCTCCCAACTGCTCTCCCCTGCAGGCCTGGTCCCTCCCAACTGCCCTTCCCTGCAGAACTGGTCTCCCCCAACTGCTCTCCTCTGCTGGCTTGGTCCCTCCCAACTGTCCTCCACTGCAGGCTTGGTTTCTCCCCCCCCCCCCCCGAACTGTCCTCCACTGCAGGCCTGGTTCCCCCCCGCCCCCCAACTGCCCTCCCTTGCAGGCCTGGGTCCCCTACAGGCCTGGGTCCCACCCAAATGCCCTCCCTTTCTGACCTGGTCTTTCCCAACTGCCTCCTCTGCCGGCCTGGTCACCCCCAACTGTCCTCCTCTGCTGGCCTGGTCACCCCTAACTTCCCACAACTGCTCTCCCTTGCAGGCCATCTTATAGCAGCCATCTGGCGGCAGCCATCTTGTATCCACATGCAAGTAGCCATCTTTGATCACATGGGACGGCCATTTTGTGTATTGGTATGATGGTCAATTTGCATATCACTTTTATTAGCTAGGATTAGGTCATCTTGATACCAGATGGGCTGAGCCCCAAAATGATGCCAGCACCTAGGGACATGGAGTCAGAGGTTTCAGAGGAATCTAAGCAGGCTTTTTCTGGGTGGAGAATTCTCCTGGATGAGTTTGGATTCTGGGAGGTTCTGGAGGGGAAGGATAGTGGTCTACACGAAAGGGAATGTTGGTGATGAGGTGACCTGGAGGTCAGTTCCCAGAGGAGGGGTATTGATCTATTTGATTAGACCTAACATTTAAAAGCATGGTGCCTTGCTGTGTCAGCATCATGGCTCACAGCAGTCTTTTCAGGTAAGGAACAAAGGTTGCTTTCCTGAGAGAGTGATGAAGGGACCTCAAGACATCATTGAGGACCTCAATAACTTGAGGAATTCATCAAGTCTACAGGTATTACAAGCAAACCCAATGGCAGCTAGGTGTCTCAGCTTCTTTGCCCTGAGGGGCTAATTAAAGCACAATCATAAGATTCCAGCAAAGCAGGGTTTTTAAAAGCCTATATGATCAATTGCTATCATTGTGTTCATGCAAACAATCAGGCCAAATTGTAACTAGACTTAATGCAGTGAATAAATTGGGTCTTGATTTAGCTCTTTAATGAGGCAGCTGGGGAAGAAAGGTCTACTCTTTCATGAATTTTTGTGCATCAAGCCTCTAGTAAATTTATAAAGCTTTACCCCTTTGGCCTCATGGATTCCTTCTTTAGTGACTCTAACAATGGCTTTGCTGGGCGCCTAGTAAGACTGCAGTCACAGTGTGCCAGTGCTGGGTTTTTATTTGAGGTCAACTGGGGAAGGATTTACATCCAAGCCCACATGGTCACTGGCAGCATCCAGTTCCTTGTGGGTTTGAGGCCCACAGTCCCTCTCGTGGCAGTGTACACATATTGTCTTACTTCTTCACAGTCACCAAGGCAGAGCGGCTCTTAGCAAGGTGCTGTCGCATTCTTGTGTAATCATGCCACTTTTGCATATTCTGTTGGTTAGAAGCAATCACAGGCCCACCACCCTCAGGAAGAGGGTTCCACAGGGCATACATGCCACAGATGGGGTCATGGGCTCCACCTTAGCTCCTACCTGCTGCAAGAAGTGAAGAAAATGCTAGGCTGTGATAAATTCACTGAAGAAAGTAAAAGGGTGTTAAGTAGCTGGGGAGTCCATGTTTGCCACAATGACCTGGGAGTTCTCTCTAGCCGGAGAATCTCGCTCGCTAGCCAAAGAATGTGAAATTGCCATCTTGCCAAGAGCTGGGGTGGAAACACAGCAACACAAAGACCAGAGACTAGGAGAGGCTTCCTACATTTAAGAAAGGGGGGGGGGGGGGGGGGCTGGTAAGCAAACTGTAAATGGGGAGAGAGGAGCCCATTACGCAGGGCCTTGCAGAGAAGAACTTTATAGCAAAGAGCAAAGGGAAGATGATGAAGAATCATCACGGGAAGAGAGACACAATCACACTAAGATTTTTAAAGGTCACTCCTGGCCGACAGATTGGGACCAGAGGCTGGCTGAGAGGTCTGCGAGGCGCAGAGCAGGCGATGGCTGTGTCTCAGTAGGTGGAGGTCCCGGAGACTCTCCTGGTCAGAGAGCCCCAGCGCGGGGCTGGGTTGCAAGTGGATGGGGAGGGAAAGGGGTGCACAAAGATTCAACCTAATTTGTAACGAACTGGTGGGTAGGCAGTGACACTTTTCTGAGATGGTGGCTGTGAAAATTCAGTCTGCTCTGCTCATATGAAGTCGGCAGCCTCTCTACTCCCAGAGGCTGTGTTGGGAGAGTGGCTTTGAGCAGGTGCGGCTGGGGGTGCAAGGTTTGGGAGTATTTTCAGTGCTGAGAGCTTTCTTATGGAATATTCTCCTAAGGGTAGCCAAGAGATCATTTTATTTGTTTTTATTTTCAAAAAATTAAAACTTCTTTATTGACATACAAAAACCTATCCATAATTAATGTATGCAACTTAACGAGTTTGGAGGTAAGTATGTGACATGAAATCATTGCCTCAATCTATGACATCAGCACACCCATCACCTCCAAGTTCCCTCCCACCCTCTTTGTTCCTTCTTATTGCGATTTGTGTTAAGGACACTAGACAAGTCAAACAGTGTTCACGTGGGAACTTGAAGCCCCTGGATGAGGCTAGGGAGTGGTTAAAAAGATGTCATTTTAAACATCCCTGCTTCAAACTCAGCCAAGCACAAGGTGCTTTCCCGCTGCATGTAAAAGCAGATGAGGCCCACTTAGTGGACGAGACCCCTGGCCAGCTGCCCTGCTGGCCTTGGGTCGCAGCTGCCGGCCCCTGCGTTTCACAGGGGAAACAGGTTCGGATCTTAAATGACTCACCCAATTCAGGCAAGAACCATGGCATCCCAGCCACAACTTTGCAATTCAGACTTTGTCCCACTCCCAGGGGCCCAAGGCCTTTGCCAATAAAACGAAGTGAAATATATAGAACTCAGCACAGCACCTGCCACAGACTAGACCCTGGGAACAGTTGTCAGCACCAGGGGGCGCCCTCCTCTAACACTTAGAGGAACAGGAATGTGTCAAAGGCCCATTGCTAGCCACGCTTGGAGGGACATTAGGACTTGCTGGTTATTCAACTGGCATCATTGGCCTTTTAGATCCAGCTCAGTGTGTGGCTCATGAAAAGCAATTCATTCCCAGAGCATGAAAACTGACTATAAGTCAAGATGTTAAGTCATCTGCATGCTTGAGCATTTCCATGTGTGCGTGCTGCGCAAACCCCACGCACATCCACATGTGTGTCCAGCCGGTTTACACCAGCACCCCCTTTTAGAGATGAGGAAGCTGGAAGGTGGAGGGAGCTCAGAGCACAGAGGGATTCAGGCCCAGTTTGCTGGACTCCAGAACCCACCCTCCCTGTAATTAGTGCTACCTCAGGCCCAGGTGTTGCCTGCTGCCCCTTTCACAGAACGGCCCGTGCTGGCTCTCTAGAGTGGTGCCCCGCCGAGGCTTCTGCTGGCCGCTCCTGTGTAACAGATGCTCTGCCCAGAGGCCACTGCACTGGGGGGCGCGCCTTGCCCCGTGTGAGTGGTCAGAGGAGGAGCAAGGTGGCTCTGCACTTGTGCTCACAGTCTGCGGCCCTTCTCTGGGCAGGAGAGACAAGGTGGAGCTCGAGACGGAGGGAGCAGAAAATGAGAATAACCTCCATTCTCGCAGCTACGCCACTTCACCCCAAAACGCGTATGTGCAGGCAGAGGCATGACCGA